>JAWQFJ010000051.1:82500-85000 GCA_034096865.1 Theodoxus fluviatilis
CCCAGACGCCTGCTGTGGGACTCCGGGCTGGCTGTGGACGGGATCTGCATTTCTCTCCATCCTGCACAATGGCGACAGGTGCAAAGGAAACGGCTATTGTCAGTTGAATTTCACAATATGAAACTGTAGAATTACGTGTTCTCCTTTAGCAACGATTGTAGCTGTTGGAGTATCATAGTGTTGGCTGCAGTAGCATAAAGGCAATGACCGCTTGTATCCCTCATGTCGAGTGTGACCCCGCACAACAAAGTGAGCTGCATCGTGCTGCATCGTGTCAGATATGTGGCATTTCCAAAAGAAAATATTACGCGCTTAAAAAGCGACAAACCGTATTTGAACCGAAAATTTGCAGCAAATTTAGTAATACACAAGTGTGCCTTGCTTGAATAACCATTTGATTAAACTGATGAATTCGGTTAAATTAGGACGTTGGTTTTTTTACTATAAAAGTACCACTCACATTAAAATGCATTTTAACCATTTCACAAGCAGCAGCTGGACTTGAATCTGCAGGTATCGTTACAAAAATGACCACGGATGAGTTTTCTATGAATATCTCGAAATGCAAAACGGACAACCAGGGCTCCCCCCTCCCCACTAAAAATGGGCTGGAGGTCCATAACGCTTGAGATACAACGCGACCCACTCCATGGTACGAGATCACGAATGAGAAAAATGAAAACATCCTGCAGACCCTTGCAGTTCGCTCTGCTTTGAAAATAAGTAGCGAATCTGGTGTTTCGAGTTTCAGTCTCTAAAGCCTGGAACAAAACAATTTTGTCAAAGAGCTTAAGGAAGGGCTGGGATGAAGGGGGTGGACGTGTTGCTGGCCAGGGATTGGTTCCTGCTGCTTCAGACACGGAGACGACACATCTGGTGGCCACTTAGACATGGCGAGCTTCCTTGTCTCTCCTCGTCTGTCGTCATCCTTGGTCCTGCTGTCACCCGTCACTGGCATCTGCCTGCTTGGCATGCCTCCTCCTGATGTTTGCCTCGAGACAGTCCAATTGCCTGCCTGCCTGTGACTAACTGGCTAAAGCCGACAGCTTCAGGAGCCCGACTCAATGAAGGGCTACCGCCATCAGGTTGAACACGGGACGCTCCAGTGACCACGAGTCGGAGCAAATCTGTGTCCTGCTGAGATGCCTGGAGAGTGCTTGCGTGAGCGATTCGAAAATGCGTTCCTTGAGAAGAAAGACAAAAGGACTGGCGGTGTCCCCACGAATAGGAAGATGTTGCAACTGACAGTTTTATTTTGCAAATTGCAGCACTGAATCTCTCACGGATTTCACGTCGCATCCGACACGCATTACTTGGGTTGAGTGGAAAATCCGTGATAAAAACGCGCTCCCATCAGCGGTGAAGCGCAGCCACGTAACCTTTGTTTTATCGACGCTACTTGATTTCAAGTTAAATGTGCGTTTCATTGCGTAATAAACTCTCCTTGATATATGTAATTAAAAGAAAATCTTCAGACATAGGGAGACGAAGATTTCCCCGTCCCTTCCATTCTTTCACTGATATTTACTTTGACTTCCGGAAGTCCTCTGAAACAATAAGTAACTTCGTGGTCGAAGCAATGACATGATACACCCATTTCACTCAGATATTTATCAGACATCGCAACACTTCTTGATCAAATAAGTTACTTTGAAGCCGAAGCAATGGGGAGAAAAGTTCACTCAAATATTTACGTAGACATCACAACACCTTTTGAAATAATAAGTAACTTCAAGGTCGAAGAAATGAAATGGAAAAAACCTTCCCCTCTGATATTTATGTAGACATCCTTACACCTTTTGAAACGATGGGATAGTAACTTTATAGTTGAAGCTGTAAAGAAACACCACCACCACTACCACCACTACCACCACTACCACCACTACCACCACTACCACCATTTCCTTCCCAGATGTTTAGGATTACTCATTTGTCAAAGTAGCATAGTGATGGATGGCGATTCCTCGATTTGGAGGGACGCCTGGGATAAATACTCGAGACATCAGCATGCTTACTGTTGTCTTGACTTCAAGTCGACGGATGTGTAGGTATTTAGACTTCAAGAAGGAAAACGGGGTCAGTCTAAAGGTGCCACAGCCGGTGTCAATTTACTTTTCTGCATTGATCATTGCCCGCCTCTGAGTGAAGCAGTGGCAGTAGTTGATGTGATTCCAGCACCAAATTCCCGCCTTCCTAACCGGTTCCGTGTTTCGTGGCTGAGATAGCGTCACTGACATTTTTGTAGGACGAGACTTTCAGCTGTTCGTTTCAGTTTAGGAAAAAGGTTGGGGTCACTGGAAAGCGAAATAGGCCTTCCGCTGTCTTTGGAATGGTCTTCCTCTCCTTCAGCTGCCCCCGTCTTCTCTCTCTCTCCCTATCATTTTCTATCCACCGTTTGTTACGACCCGGATTGCCCGAGGTCTAAGGGATTGAAATCACAAGCCGACACAAGTATGAAAGTTGAAAAAGCTTTGTATTTTAGAACAAAACAATAACTTTT
>JAWQFJ010000051.1:90000-92500 GCA_034096865.1 Theodoxus fluviatilis
TTTCTCCCCGGACCGGGGCGTTGTGCCCGTTTCACAGATCCCCAAGTGGTGTTTATCCAATTGGGCCAGAGCGGCTCGTGTAATTTTCCATTAGTTCAAAGTGAATTATGCAGCGCTCGCCCGTCCCCTCGCTTCTCGACGGCGCGTGCGGCTGACTTTGTTGTAGTGGACAAAGATCGGAAACCCTGGATAATGAGGTGTTCTGTGGGAGGGAGGGAGAGAGAGAGAGAGAGAGAGAGAGAGAGAGAGAGAGAGAGAGTGATTGTGTGTGTGAGTGTGTGTGTGTGAGTGTGTGTGTGAGTGTGTGTGTGAGTGTGTGTGTGTAAGTGTGTTTGAGAGTGTGTTTGAGAGTGTGTTTGAGAGTGTGGTTGAGAGTGTGTGTGAGAGTGAGTATGTGAGTGTGTGTGTGAGAGTGTGTGTGAGAGTGTGTGTGAGAGTGTGTGTGTGAGTGTGTGTGAGAGTGTGTGTGAGAGTGTGTGTGAGAGTGTGTGTGAGAGGGAGAGAGAGCCACACGCCAAGACAACGAACGAACGAACTTTATTTTACAAGAGTAGTGAATTAGGCAGTAGTGCCTTTCTTACATTCAGCCCTAGAGGCAAAATATTCAAGTGTGGTGAGAGAGAGAGAGAGATAGAGAGAGAGAGAGAAAGAGAGAGAGATAGAGAGAGAGAGAGAGAGAAGCTGGGAGAGGAAGGGAAAAGAGTATGAGGGAGAGAGAGAGAGAGAGAGAGAGAGAGACAGAGAGAGAGAGAGAGAGAGAGAGAGAGAGTCTAATTATCGCAAGAATTATACATGTACAATTTCTTAAGCATACTAAAATGGGTAGTTAGGGAACCAGAGAAGCAAAATTCAAATATGGACGTAACTACAATGACTTATACATAAAAAAGTATTTTCTAAACATTCAAATGTTACAAACAAATAACATACATGTAGGCCAAAGCCTTTTGATGTACACTCCCTCCCCTACTCCCCCACCCCCAATCAGCCGGAACCCCTCCAATAGTTCAGCCAGGGGTGGCCTGAAGTAAGCCCTTGAGGCAAAATATTCAAGTGTGGTAAGAGAAAGAGAGCGAGTGAGAGAGTGAGAGAGAGAGAGAGAGTGAGAGAGTGAGAGAGAGAGAGAAAGAGAGAGAAAGAGAGAGAGAAAGAGATTTGATATAATTTGATTTCTTTATTGTTTAGGCCGGCGGCCCGTCACAATGTAACAACAATACGGCAATACGGAGTAGTGAGTGGGGGAGGGGGGGGGGGGGTTGGAAGGGGGGATGCGGAGTCGGGGGTTGGCAATTGGTTACATTGTATGGTATTTATCAATACCAGCAGCTTCAAAAATGGCATTTGTTCTGAAAATCTTAATTTTTGCATGCGTTCTGAACTGAATGGAACATTATACTTTTCGGCGTTATTCAAGATATTGCCTACGATATTTCAAGGCATAATAGATGTACATGGCAACATTTTTTGTTTATAAGTACCCATGACCATTTATTAGGAAGGTGAAATTGTCCCGTGTTATTCATGTGTTTGATATAGATTCCTAGGTCCTTTTCTCTTATTCTGTATATAGGTAGCAATTGAGTAAGAAATGAGCTTCGTCTTCAATTTGATCTGTGCAGAATAGACAGTATATCTCTTCGACGACAAACGCCTTACTTCTTAATTCATTCCTTCCAAATCTGAACCGAGCAAGTGCTACCCTAAATGTTGTAGTTTCGAGAGAGCTCAAGTATTTTTCACATTGGAAATCGTGTTTAATGGTTCTGTACAATGCGAAAAGCTCGCTACCACTGATTTTGTGACTCCATTCTTGTTTGAAACAGTCTTGGAGTCTGATTTTAAGATTTTTCTGAAAACCCTTTTCGTTATTAGTTCCTTTGTTGTATCAAATAAATGCATAACCCGATTCACAGAGGCAATCATTAATATAGACTTTAACCAGTTTAGTTCGTTTGGGACGGTTATATTGGAAAGCATAACAAGTACCTGCTTTGGTAGTCTATCATTTGGCATTTATTGTAGTTTGAACCAATGTTTAATAGCCCTTATAGTACTATTGATTCTAAGGGAAATCTTCCTGTTTCACCATAAACTAGATTATTTGGAGTTTTTGCGTCAACTTTCAGAAATTGCTTACCCAACAAAAAAAACGTTACATGCGAACATGTGCGTTTTCTCTACGTTTGAACGTTCCTGTAATCCCCATAGCTCTGATGCGTATAACAGCAGAGGTTGTATTTGTGCATCAAACAGTTTGAAGAACAACTTTGGTGTTTGGCTGCGGAGATTCCATAGCAACTTTAACAATGCAATTGTTTTTTGTTTAGCTTTTGTGGCTACACTGTCTAGAGCTCCCGTTTCTGACAATCTAGTCGTGAATGTGTAACTCAGGTATTTGAATGCGTTAACGAGAGAGAGAGAGAGAGAGAGAGAGAGAGAGAGAGAGAGAGAGAGGAGAGGAAGTCATTTAGGGGCCTGGAACCAGGTTGGGGGTAAGAAT
>JAWQFJ010000051.1:97500-100000 GCA_034096865.1 Theodoxus fluviatilis
GTCTCTCACTGTAGTGTCATTCCCACTGTAGTGTCACCCCCGCTGTAGTGTCTCTCACTGTAGTGTCATTCCCACTGTAGTGTCATTCCCACTGTAGTGTCATTCTCACTGTAGTGTCATTCCCACTGTAGTGTCATTCCCACTGTAGTGTCTCTCACTGTAGTGTCTTTCACTGTAGTGTCACCCCCGCTGTAGTGTCTCTCACTGTAGTGTCTTTCACTGTAGTGTCACCCCCGCTGTAGTGTCTCTCACTGTAGTGTCATTCCCACTGTAGTGTCTCTCACTGTAGTGTCTTTCACTGTAGTGTCACCCCCGCTGTAGTGTCTCTCACTGTAGTGTCTCTCACTGTAGTGTCTTTCACTGTAGTGTCATTCCCACTGTAGTGTCATTCCCACTGTAGTGTCACCCCCGCTGTAATGTCATTCCCACTGTAGTGTCTTTCACTGTAGTGTCACCCCCGCTGTAGTGTCATTCCCACTGTAGTGTCATTCCCACTGTAGTGTCACCCCCGCTGTAATGTCATTCCCACTGTAGTGTCATTCCCACTGTAGTGTCACCCCCGCTGTAGTGTCTCTCACTGTAGTGTCTTTCACTGTAGTGTCATTCCCACTGTAGTGTCATTCCCACTGTAGTGTCTTTCACTGTAGTGTCACCCCCGCTGTAGTGTCTCTCACTGTAGTGTCATTCCCACTGTAGTGTCATTCCCACTGTAGTGTCTCTCACTGTAGTGTCATTCCCACTGTAGTGTCATTCCCACTGTAGTGTCACCCCCGCTGTAATGTCATTCCCACTGTAGTGTCATTCCCACTGTAGTGTCACCCCCGCTGTAGTGTCATTCCCACTGTAGTGTCATTCCCACTGTAGTGTCTCTCACTGTAGTGTCTTTCACTGTAGTGTCACCCCCGCTGTAGTGTCTCTCACTGTAGTGTCTTTCACTGTAGTGTCACCCCCGCTGTAGTGTCTCTCACTGTAGTGTCTTTCACTGTAGTGTCATTCCCACTGTAGTGTCATTCCCACTGTAGTGTCTTTCACTGTAGTGTCACCCCCGCTGTAGTGTCTCTCACTGTAGTGTCTTTCACTGTAGTGTCATTCCCACTGTAGTGTCTCTCACTGTAGTGTCTTTCACTGTAGTGTCACCCCCGCTGTAGTGTCTCTCACTGTAGTGTCTTTCACTGTAGTGTCACCCCCGCTGTAGTGTCTCTCACTGTAGTGTCATTCCCACTGTAGTGTCATTCCCACTGTAGTGTCATTCCCACTGTAGTGTCTCTCACTGTAGTGTCACCCCCGCTGTAGTGTCATTCCCACTGTAGTGTCATTCCCACTGTAGTGTCTCTCACTGTAGTGTCTTTCACTGTAGTGTCTTTCACTGTAGTGTCATTCCCACTGTAGTGTCATTCCCACTGTAGTGTCTCTCACTGTAGTGTCGCCCTCGCTGTAGTGTCATTCCCACTGTAGTGTCCCTCACTGTAGTGTCGCCCTCGCTGTAGTGCCCCAATCACTGTAGTGTCCCCCTCATTATAGTGTCCTCCTCATTGTAGTGTTCTCCTCACTGTAGTGCCCCCCTCACTGTAGTGTCCTCACTGTAGTATTACCTCGCTGTAGTGTCCCTCATTGTAGTGTTACCCTCGCTGTAATGTCCCTCATTGTAGTGCCCCCCTCACTGTAGTGTCCCCCTCACTGTAGTGTCCTCACTGTAGTGTCACCCTCGCTGTAGTGTCCCTCATTGTAGTGCCCCCCTCAATGTAGTGCCCCCCTCACTGTAGTGTCCTCACTGTAGTATTACCCTCGCTGTAGTGTCCTCACTGTAGTATTACCCTCGCTGTAGTGTCCTCACTGTAGTGTTACCCTCGCTGTAATGTCCCTCATTGTAGTGCCCCCCTCACTGTAGTGCCCCCCTCACTGTAGTGCCCCCCTCACTGTAGTGTCCCCCTCACTGTAGTGTTCCCCTCATTGTAGTGTCCCCCTCACTGTAGTGTCCCCCTCACTGTAGTGCCCCCCTCACTGTAGTGTTCCTCTTATTGTAGTGTCCCCCTCACAGTAGTGTCCCCCTCACTGTAGTGCCCCCACTCACTGTAGTGTCCCCCTCATTGTAGTGTCCCCCTCACTGTAGTGCCCCCCTCACTGTAGTGTTCCTCTTATTGTAGTGTCCCCCTCACTGTAGTGTCCCCCTCACTGTAGTGCCCCCCCCTCACTGTAGTGTCCCCCTCATTGTAGTGTCCCCCTCACTGTAGTGTCCCCCTCACTGTAGTGTCCCCCTCAATGTAGTGTCCCCCTCACTGTAGTGTCCCCCTCACTGTAGTGTCCCCCTCACTGTAGTGCCCCCCTCACTGTAGTGCCCCCCTCATTGTAGTGCCTCCCTCATTGTAGATTGTGTGGACTTCTCCCCTTCGGTATTGTCGTATTGTATGGACTTGTCTCTTTCTGTATTGTCGTATTGTATGGACTTGTCTCTTTCTGTATTGTTGTATTGTATGGACTTGTCTCTTTCTGTATTGTCGTA
>JAWQFJ010000051.1:105000-113333 GCA_034096865.1 Theodoxus fluviatilis
TATAGCAGCCTACAGAGAAGCCAGAGTAGATGGGAAACCAGGTTAGCTTGTCTGGGAAGTGAAAAGTATGAAATGGAATACAGACGAATAAAAGGAGAAAGAATAGCATTTAGAAAAAACGGACATGTGTCCTTGATTGCAAGTATGATTCTGTCAGCGTAAAACGTATATGCTTGTGTGTTTGTGTGTCAGAGAGAGAGAGAGAGAGAGAGAGAGAGAGAGAGAGAGAGAGAGAGAGAGAGAGAGAGAGAGAGAGAATGTGCGAATATCGAACAGTCATAAACAATAATCCATTTTCGTATTCATGTGTTTTTGCCAATCCTTTGTTCGACAAACAGGCCTTTCTGCAACGCACTGGACAGCTCGCCTTGAGTGCAATATAGCGCGCCCTCCGTTTGCTTCCTTTGTCTCAGATTACGCGACGGTAATATCGTGGGGACCGAAGCAGTAAATACAACACGTCGGGAGCATGTAGATGATGCACAAGACGGGACGAGCAAAAGCTGGAGTAGTGAGGGTGAGTGCAGGGCCAGCGGGAGGGAGGCCTGGGAGGAACGGACGCCAGGGAGCAGGACTGCAGGGGGGGGGGTCGCGTACCTGTCATCATACCTGTAGGTTACTGCCAATCTTGCCCGCCACGCGTTAATGGTGTCTGCAGTTGCACGCGCTCCCTGCGGTGACCAGGAAGAGAAGTGCGGTCGACACACGGGGACAGGGCGGCAGTCGCCAGGCGCCCCCCATCGCTGTCCCCGCGTGCTCGTCGTTTGAGCACTCTCCTGCAGGTGTTGCCACTGCCTGAATTCACGTTCCTGCTCCGCGCCGTGGGCCACTTTCCAACTCCGACTCTCGGCTGGACCCCGCAGTACCCAGTCGCTCTGCTTGAAAAGGGTCGCTCGCTGTGTATGTGGTTACGAGGTGACGTCAAATGCAGTGGATGCTCTCCCTTTAAACTGCATGGATCTTTCCGTAACTCCTCCTCTTTCGAACAATTTTGGTCGATGGCCTACCTCTGCCCAAATATGCTTTATACACCTTGTGCTTTCTTTTGGACCGATGAGACTGAAGCTTACAAATGTGCCTTCGATATGATTAGAGAAGTACAGAGGTGAAACATACGAGAAAATCGTACACGCCATTGAAGAATCACTCATCCACGGATGCGGGACTGCCTACACGATTGTTTTCCTGACCTTTTCCAACGTGAGTCGACCATTTGCATTGTGAGTGCAGCTGTTTCTGCAGTCATGCCATCGAAATACACGCTCTGTCGCACAGTGCCAAATGGTGTTGCCTATCCAGTCATCTACAAGAGCAACATTATCTTCAATGTGATGTGAAGCTCCTTGCAGTCGTCAGCAGTGGGTTTCTCCTGGCGTGAGGTAGCGGACGTTTTCTCTGCCTTCCTGTTCTCTCCCTGCAGTCAGCACCACTTTGTCTAGGTCCCTCTCGTTCCATTCGCAGTGACTGCAACTGCTCTTATGTGTACACTGGTTGCATTTGAAAAACAACTTAATTTGATTTTGGAAAACCTTGTGCTGTCTGGCTGCATACTGTATGCCGATTTGCTGTGTCTCTCCTGAATGATTCTGGCTTGATTCTGACGGGGATCCCTTGGTGGGAACAGGCTGCGTGTACTGCCTGTGCGCAGTGAGAACTCTCGCTCCTTCCAGCCCAGCCCTCGTCACGCACCTGTCTCGCTCGCAGTGCACGCGTACGTCCCCAGTGATACTTTGCCGTTTTGCTCTGGCAATGACGTAGCCGTCCTGTCCCCCATTTCCCAACCGCCATCACCCCCACCCCTCACCGCCACCCCTACCGTCACGGACACTCTCCCCTTCGATTCCTTCGGCACACCCCCACCCCACCCCTCCTCCACCTTCTTTCTCCGTGCTAAGGCTACAAAGTAGCCGTCAGATTTCTCACATGACCAGGGGATGAGCGAAAGCAATCGCACCTGAGGGAGATGCTTGGCTGCGCTTGTTGCGCGTGCCTTGTGGCCATGAGGAAACCCAGCATGTCACGTGCCTTTCCCGTCCCTGGCGTGCAGCGTCACTTCCGTGCCGTGATGATGGACGATGGCTTTGGGGTCGAGTTTTCCCTACCTCCGTCTGCTGTCGATGCCAGTTTCTGGCCGACGTCTCTCCCCTGCCCTCGGAGTTGCAAAGGTCTTGGCTGCTGACGTGCGTGGGTGCTGCTGCCTACTCGTGGTGTGTAGTGAGATGTGTTGTGTCGTGGTGCGGTGTACAGTACTGTGTTGTGGTGTGGTGTGGTTTGTTGGGTGGTGTGGTGTGGTGTGATGTGTTGGGGTGTGTGATTGGGATGTGATGGGGTGTGGAGTGGTTTGGTGTGGTGTGTGATGGGTATGCGGGTTGGAGTGGGGTTTGTAGGGTGTGGATTGGTATGTGGTGTATGACGTCGTGCGTTGCAGTAAATACATCTACTCTCTGTGCCTTTCTCTCTCTGAAATGTGTGGTGAGGTGAAATTTAATCCATTTTTCCTATCGATGTCACCCGTTTTTGTTTATGCATTTCTCTGGTATGGTATGTGTGCGGGGTTTATGTGTGTTTTTTGTTATTCTTTGCAATGTCATTTGGAAGACACAGTGATAGAATGGACAACGCATAGAGTCGACGACATGAGAGAGAAAGAGAGAGAAAGAAAGAAAGAAAGAGGTCCCATTGAGTAGACCAAACGGCTGGCCTTCAGAGTAAAGGACAGGTAAATCGTGCAGTCATGGGTTTAATTCACCGAGGAAGGCGTCGGAAAATGTTGGCGACCATCCCCACGATCTTTAAGAAACTGTGGATTCATTTGCCGATGATATCGAGAAATCACGCGAGAGTGATATGATAATTGGCACTTCACAGTTTGGCGAGACGAGGAGTGCAACACAGGACGGCAGCGGCTTGGCTCCCTTGTCGTCTGGGACGGCCCCAGCTTGCTGGCATTCCTGGCATTCCTAGGCCCACTGCACCAGCCAAGCCCGTGTGGGCAGCAAGGGCCATAGAAACTCTCGGGGAATCCCGGGATTTCTGTCGCGCGCTGAAATCGCCAGGTAGTCCTTTGAAAATGTCGTCATAGTGCATAATGAGAGGGATTGTGTGGAACGCTTTGTGATGGCAGCTTTAGGATAATATAATCCGTTGCGACCGAACATGGAGAGTGCGTGGACAAGGAGAGGGAAAGAGAGGGCAGGGGAAGAGAAAGGAAACGGGACAGGGAGAGAGACAGGGAGAAGAAAAGAGAGAGGGTCAGGGACAAGGAGAGAGACAACGATAAGGACAATAAGAGGGACAGGGAGAGGGACAAGTAGAGAGACGAGGAGAAGGACAAGAAGATAAACAGGGAGAGGGACAGAGAAGGAGACAATGACAGAGACAGGGAGAAGGACAGGATGAGGGACAGGGAGAGGGACAAGGTGAGGAACAGGGAGCAAAACAAGAGGACAGGGAAAGGAACAGATAGATAGGAAGTGAGAGAGAGAGAGAGAGAGAGAGGGGGGGGGGGAAAGAGAGATGGGGAGGGGGAGAGACAGAAAGACAGAAAGAAAAGAGACAGACAGACAGACACACAGACAGACACACATTCAGACACACAGACAGACACACAGACAGACACACAGACAGACACACAGACACACAGAGACAGAGATAGACAGAGAGACAGACACACAGATAGACAGAGAGACAGACACACAGACAGAGACAGATGCAGACAGACAGAGACAAACAGACAGAGAGAGAGAGATAGAGAGAGAGAGACAGAGACAGAGACTGAGAGAGACAGAGACAGAGAGGGACAGAGGTAGGGAGAGAAACAGGGAGAGGTAGAGAGACAGGGAGAGAGAGAGAGAGAGAGAGAGAGAGAGAGTCTGGGAGAGAGACAGAGACAGAGAGTGAGAGAGAGACAGAGACAGAGAAACAGATAGAGAGGGAGGGAGGGAGGGAGGGAGGGAGGGAGGGAGGGAGGGGAGGGAGGGAGGGAGGGAGGGAGGGAGGGAGGGAGGGAGGGAGGGAGGGAGGGAGGGAGGGAGGGAGGGAGGGGAGGGAGGGAGACGAAAGAAAGAAAGAGAGGCAGGGGAAAAAAAGAGGGAAAGGAAGAGAGGGAGGGATAAAAAATAGGGAAAAGACAACGAGAGAAGCAGGGACAAAAAAATGAAAGAGACGAGGGGAAAAGCAGGGAGAAAAATGAGAGAGAGACAAGGAGAGAAGGAGGGATAAAAATAAGAGAGAGACAGAGAGAGAAGCAGGGAGAAAAATAAGAGAGAGACAGGGAGAAAAATAAGACAGACAGGGAGAGAGGGAGGGAGAAAAATAAGAGGGAGATAGGGAGAGAGGGAGGGAGAAAAATAAGAGAGAGAGACAGGGAGAGAGGGAGGGAGAAAAATAAGAGAGAGACAGGGAGAAAAATAAGACAGACAGGGAGAGAGGGAGGGAGAAAAATAAGAGGGAGATAGGGAGGGAGAAAAATAAGAGAGAGACAGGAAGAGAAGGAGGGAGAAAAATAAGAGAGAGACAGGGAGAGAAGCAAGGGAGAAAAATAAGAGAGAGACAGAGAGAGAGGCGGGGAGAAAAATAAGAGAAACAGGGAGAGAGGCAGGGAGAAAAATAAGAGAGGGACAGAGAGAGAGAGAGGCGGGGAGAAAAATAGGAGAGACAGGGAGAGAGGGAGGGAGAAAAATAAGAGAGAGACAGGGAGAGAAGCAAGGCAGAAAAATAAAAGAGAGACAGAGAGAGAGTAGCAATGAGAAAAATAAGAGAGAGACAGGGAGAGAGGGAGGGAGAAAAATAAGAGAGAGACAGGGAGAGAAGCAGGGAGAAAAATAAGAGGGAAAGAGGGAGGGATAAAAATAAAAGAGAGACAGGGAGAGAAGCAGGGAGAAAAATAAGAGAGAGAGAGAGAGAGAGACAGGGAGAGAAGGAGGAAGAAAAAAAAGAGAGAGACAGAGAGGGAAGCATGGAGAAAAATAAGAGGGAGACAGAGAGAGGTGGGGAGAAAAATAAGAGAGAGACAGGGAGAGAAGGAAGGGAGAAAACTAAGAGGGAGACAGGGAGAGAGGTGAGAAGAAAAATAAGAGAGAGACAGGGAGAGAAGGAGGGGAGAAAAATAAGAGAGAGACAGAGAGAGAAGCAGGGAGAAAAATAAGAGAGAGACAGGGAGAGAAGCAGGGAGAAAAATAAGAGAGAGACAGAGAGAGAAGCAGGGAGAAAAATAAGAGAGAGACAGGGAGAGAGTTAAATTGAGGGAAAAACTAGAGAGAGCCTGTCTAGTGTCAGCCAGGGAGAAAATATAAGAGAGAGTGTGCAGGGAGAGGAGAGAAAGAGGGAGAAAAAATAAGAGAGCCAGGGAGAGGAGGGGTGGGGGAGAAAAATAAAGAGAGACCATGCCGGAGAGAAAGAGGGAGACAACTAATAATTACATTTAAAAACAATTGTGTCTTTTTGAGTACAAATGGACATAACTCCCATGTAGATAAAGATGTTGAGTAAACAAATTCACTACATGGATAGTTTTATATAATCAAGAGCAGCAATATGTAGAAATAATAAGCGAGACTGGGAGATATCAGATATGGGAGAATAAATAATAGATAAAGATAGGTCAAATGTAATACACCAATGGCTAAGAAACGAGTAAGTATATACTTGTATACAGATATAAGTGATGAAGCAGGCGAATAATGAGAGGAAAGACACCATTAAGCGACAGGCGGCAGAGTACAATGAAAGGATAGAGTTGGAGTGTGGTCATGATCCAAGGTTAAAAAACATAATAATATAATTACAAGCAGTAGATACAACGGCACTGTATAATTGTGTAGCATGGGCGTTTTAGGTGAACAAATAACCTTAGAGATCCTTATTAGCTTCATAAGGATAAAAATTAGATATATGGAGTGTAAGAGAATAAAGATAGAGCATTAGAAAGAGTAGATTAGTAGATATTGATCTATAGTGAGTTCTTTAGTTGCTTTGTTTGATGTAGGCGCGTTTATTTATTTCAGGGTATAAAAAATAAAGATATAACATTTGTTAACTATAATCATCCAAAAAAAAGGTGGAGAAAAAATATATAGTGATCAGGGAGTAGGATACTGGTTTCAACAAAAATAAAAGTGGGATAGACAAGTAGACGGAGGGATTAAAAAAAAATAAAATAAGACGGATAGAGACGGTAGTATTAGGCAGGGATGAACTACTTAATATATAATCTTCGGTATTGTTCATACATGCATGTTTCAAAATAAGAAGATACGTGTGGGATGAGGCTTTTAAAAACAAAAAAAAAAAAAGAAGAATATTATATAAGCTTTCGCGGTTCGCGGTGGGTAGAAGCGGGCTCAGGCGAGAAAATAACCGGTGCAAAGAGAAGAAGAAACAGAACGGGGTGAAAGACAGAGCCGGAGAGAAAAAGGGAGGGAGGGAGAGAGTGGGGGTGTGCCGGATGTGAAGAGAGGAGAAAAAAGGGTAAAGGTGAGTAAGATGGGAAAGAGGAGAAAGGTAAGGAGAAAGGAGTAAGAGAAAGGAAGTGAGAGGAGGAGGGGGAGAAAGGACGAACAGGTAGAAAGGTGGACGGAGAAAGGGAAGAGAAAGGGAAAGAGAGAAAGACAGGGAGAGAATTAGAAATTTTAAACGGAAAGAGGTAACGAGAAAAATGGGGAGGAGTAGGGTAAAGACAGGGTAGCAGGGAGTGACGTAGGGAGAAAGGTAAGAAAGAAGATGAGAGAGAAGACAGGGAGAGAGGTGAGGGAGAAAGGTAAGGAAAGGGATAGAGCGAGAAAGAAGGGAGGATAGTGACGGAAGGGAAACAAGAAGAAGTGTGGGAGATGAGAGAAAACGTGGGATAGGATAACGTTGAAATTAACGGGAGAAAAATGTAAGAGAAAAGGGAAAAAAGAGGGAAAAAAAAGAGGAGGTGAAGACCAGGGAGAGATTGCGGGAGAAAGGAAAGAGAAAGGGAGAGAGAGAAAGACGAGGTGAGAATACGGAGAAATGTAAAGAGAAAAACGTGAAAATGAAGGAGTTAGAGAAAGACACCACGGAGAGTGATTTAGGGAAGAAGTTAGATACAGAAAAAATAATGTGAGATTGGAGAAACGACATACAAAAACAAGGTAGATTATTGAGCGTACTAACTGTACTATACACAAAATGTACATGAGAGATAAAGGAGGTACATTTATATAAGAGACGGATAAAATAGTATGATAAATGTAAGTATGGTATAAAATAAATCAGTACATATGATTTATTTTGAGAAAATCTTAGGGAGGAAATGAGAGATATAGAATAAATACATCCATGGATGTGAAAGAGTTAACTTGTGTAGAAAGGTAATAAACCATTGGAAAGAGTGAGAGGAATACTTTATATATAATCTTAGAACAGTTAATATAAAGATAAAAACAATCAAAGTAGTTACCTAAGAAGGTATATCTTTGCTTATAAATTAAATGATAAAGGTATATGAGTATAATAACGCGTTAAGCTAATGTTAGATTAGTACAGGAAAGATAACATTTAGTATCATAATACGTCACATTACATCTGATTAAACAATTTGATTTATGAAACAAATTCAGTGTTCCATTTATATATATGGAATGTTACACCAAGTTCTCGTATTGTCTTGTATACAATCACAAACACATGATGAAAAAGTTGAGCTATAAAATACAACCCCTCCATTTAGATATATGTGATTATAAATTTTTAACCAGACAGTATAAAGAAAAAAGATTATACAAGTGTTTTCAATGGTGATAATTTTAATGTAACAACTTACTTCCATTTATAGTTAATCTTAGCAAAGTCACATTTCATTGTTACTTTATCTTAACCCATTAAAGATTAACATTTCTACTGTTTAGTTATAAAAGTAACCAGTTAGCTCATGTTGTGAAATACAGCACGTAAATATAACAAAGGTAATCACTATTAATAAATCCCAAATTAAGTTAATGTAATGTGTGTGGGCCCTTACACTTCACAAATGAACATCCTTTTTGTGCGCACTACACACACCCGGATTTTCGTAAGGATTTAGTCGTATACAGTTTACAAACTCAGATATTTCTGTCATTTTGCTTCGGCTCACAGGTACTGGGTTGATGCCACAATTGCCTTTTTCCAACATTTCCCTTATAACTCCATCCTGCCTCCCAGCTCTTTTTCTCACCATTTTTCTCTCTCTTTACATGCACAAATCGTTTTGTCAATATTGCGTGCTTTAAGTTTTATAATAGTTTTTCGTGGGGTTGGCGGTGGGGTGGTGTCCCTGTAAGGCTTGCGGTGCAGTGTTTGCCTGCCTGCCGTGTGTCGTGCGTGGCGTG
>JAWQFJ010000052.1:7500-13368 GCA_034096865.1 Theodoxus fluviatilis
TACAATCCACAGTCTACAGCCCACAATCTACAATCCACAGTCTACAGCCCACAATCTGCAACTCACAGTCTGCAGCCCACCATCTACAGCCCACAATCTACAGCCCACAACCTACAGCCCACAAACTTCAGCCCACAGCCTACAGCCCACAACCTTCAGCCCATAATCTCCAGCCCACAATCTCCAGCCCACAGCCTACAGCCCACAACCTTCAGCCCATAATCTCCAGCCCACAATCTCCAGCCTACAACCTACAGCCCACAACCTTCAGCCCATAATCTCCAGCCCACAATCTCCAGCCCACAGCCTACAGCCCACAACCTACAGCCCATAATCTCCAGCCCACAATCTCCAGCCCACAACTTACAGCTCACAACCTACAGCCCACAACCTTCAGCCCACAATTTCCCACCCACAATCTCCAGCTCACAACTTACAGCTCACAACCTGCAGCCCACAAACTGCAGCCCACAATCTCCAGCCCACAAACTGCAGCCCACAATCTCCAGCCCAGAACTTACAGCTCACAACCTACAACCCACAAACTGCAGCCCACAATCTCCAGCCCACAACTTACAACTCACAACCTGCAGCCCACAATCTCCAGCCCACAAGCTGCAGCCCACAATCTCCAGCCCACAAACTGCAGCCCACAATCTCCAGCCCACAACCTGCAGCCCACAACCTGCAGCTCACAACTTACAGCTCACAACCTGCAGCCCACAAACTGCAGCCCACAATCTCCAGCCCACAAACTGCAGCCCACAATCTCCAGCCCAGAACTTATAGCTCACAACCTACAACTCACAACCTGCAGCCCACAATCTCCAGCCCACAAGCTGCAGCCCACAATCTCCAGCCCACAAACTGCAGCCCACAATCTCCAGCCCACAACCTGCAGCCCACAACCTGCAGCCCACAACTTACAATCCACAATGTCCAGCCCACAACCTGCAGCCCACAAACTGCAACCCACAACCTACAGCCCACAATCTGTGGCCCACAATTTACAGCCCACAACCTGCAGCCCACAACCTGCAGCCCACAACTTACAATCCACAATGTCCAGCCCACAACCTGCAGCCCACAAACTGCAACCCACAACCTACAGCCCACAATCTGTGGCCCACAATCTACAGCCCACAATCTGTGGCCCACAAGCTGCAGCCCACAATCTCCAGCCCACAACTTACAGCCCACAATCTGCAGTCCACAATCTACAGCCCACAAACTGCAGCCCACAATCTGCAGCCCACAATCTGCAGCCCACAATCTCCAGACCACAATATGCAGCTCACAACCTACAGCCCACAATCTCCAGCCCACAACTTGCAGCCCACAAGCCCACAACCTGCAGCACACAAACTGCAACCCACAATCTCCAGCCCACAACCTGCAGCACACAAACTGCAACCCACAATCTCCAGCCCACAACCAACAGCCCACAACCAGCAGCCCACAATCTCCAGCCCACAACCTGCAGCTCACAATATGCAGCCCACAACCTGCAGCCCACAACGTACAGCCCACAATCTCCAGCCCACAACCTGCAGCACACAAACTGCAACCCACAACTTACAGCCCACAATCTGCAGCTCACAATATGCAGCCCACAGGCTGCAGCTCACAATATGCAGCCCACAACCAGCAGCCCACAACTTACAGCCCACAATCTCCAGCCCACAACCTACAGCCCACAACCAGTAGCCCACAACTTACAGCCCGCAATCTGCAGCTCACAATAATGCAGCCCACAACCTGCAGCTCACAATATACAGCCCACAACCTACAGCCCACAAATTGCAGCCCACAAGCTGCAGCCCACAAACTCCAGCCCACAACTTACAGCCCACAATCTGCAGCCCACAAGCTGCAGCCCACAAACTCCAGCCCACAACTTACAGCCCGCAATCTGCAGCCCACAAGCTGCAGCCCACAAACTCCAGCCCACAACTTACAGCCCGCAATCTGCAGTCCACCATCTACAGCCCACAACTTACAACCCACAATTTCCAGCCCACAACCTGCGACCCACAATCTACAGCCCACAGTCTGCAGCTCACAATCTACAGCCCACATATACAGCCCATTTTTGTGGGTAGGGGGTTTTGTTGTCAATTTTGAGATCTTTATAGAAAATTGATCTGTGGCCTTTTAAAAGAATTGTTCTGTCCATGTCTTCTCGTGTTGCATGAAATTGTGTCATTGTTGCCCAATAAATCTCACACAGACATCAAGCCAGTGGCATAGCTGTGTGTGTTCAGGGACAGACTTGCCACATTGTATCCCTCTGTGGGTGGGGGGATAAGAACAGGCCCATTGCATCTCCCCATGCAATGCATCAATTCATAAACAGTGAATAACTGGGGAATCAAGACATGACTTGCTCTTACTCAAACCAGCTCGAGTGCTTTTTGTGGTCAATGTCCTTACATAGCCTTCAAAGGCTGATAGGCCATGGCATCTCCTCCGTCCAATCAGTGTTCTTGTTGCATTGCAGGTGCGAGACATGTCGAGGGAGGAGGTGGAGAAGGATCTGCTGTTTGCTGGTTTCATCATCATCTCCTGTCCTCTCAAGTCGGACTCCAAGGCCGCCATCAAGGAGATCCACCACTCCTCTCACTTTGTAAGTCCGTGGAACAAGGCTTCAGGCTGTCCTCTCCTGGGCAAATCTGGGTGCTGGGGGCTGGGTTCTGGGGGCTGGGGGCTGGGGGCTGGGTTCTGGGGGCTGGGTTCTGGGGGCTGGGGGCTGGGGGCTGGGGGCTGGGGGCTGGGGGCTGGGGGCTGGGGGCTGGGGGTTGGGGGCTGGGGGCTGGGGGCTGGGTTCTGGGGGCTGGGGGCTGGGTTCTGGGGGCTGGGGGCTGGGGGCTGGGGGCTGGGGGCTGGGGGCTGGGGGCTGGGGGCTGGGTTCTGGGGGCTGGGTTCTGGGGGCTGGAGGCTGGGTTCTGGGGGCTGGGTTCTGGGGGCTGGGGGCTGGGTTCTGGGTGCTGGGTGCTGGGGGCTGGGGGCTGGGTTCTGGGGGCTGGGGGCTGGGTTCTGGGGGCTGGGGGTTGGGTTCTGGGGGCTGGAGGCTGGGGGCTGGGGGCTGGGTTCTGGGTGCTGGGTGCTGGGGGCTGGGTTCTGGGGGCTGGGGGCTGGGTTCTGGGGGCTGGGGGCTGGGGGCTGGGGGCTGGGGGCTGGGGGCTGGGGGCTGGGTTCTGGGGGCTGGGGGCTGGGGGCTGGGTTCTGGGGGCTGGGTTCTGGGGGCTGGGTGCTGGGGGCTGGGGGCTGGGTTCTGGGGGCTGGGGGCTGGTTGCTGGGAGTGGCAAGGTAAAGGTAAAGGTGAAGGTGGTCATTTTGTTTTGCAACTTTTTCCCCATTGGTAAATGCTGGAATCATACAGTTGGTATCCTGGTCATGGGTAAATGCTGGAATCACACACTTGGTGTCCTGGTCATGGGTAAATGCTGGAATCACACACTTGGTATCCTGGTCATTGGTAAATGCTGGAATCACACACTTGGTATCCTGGTCATCGGTGAATGCTGGAATCACACACTTGGTATCCTGGTCATCGGTGAATGCTGGAATCACACACTTGGTATCCTGGTCATCGGGCTACTCTGGGTATCAGTCCACCACGGTCACAACTCCTTTGGGAGCAGATAATCAGGCTGCAGATGAAGACAAGCAAGGTTATATATGAACAGTTTTTACAGAGCAGTGCTCACTGGTGCCCATTTTACTCCTGGATGGGGAAAGCAGTGTGTGAAGCACTTTACTCAAGGACGCAACCAAAGATCTTACTATACACTAAGATAGTTCACTCCTTCGCGCTCCTGAGCCAAAGCGATTACACTGACGGAGTTACCTCCCTTGCAAACGCCGGGTCAGCTGAGCTAAACTCTATGGTTTAGATGGTGGAAAGCACAGACGCGCACGAACAATCAAAGCGTTCGTATACTTTTTACAGATGTCAGGTTTTTGGGTCAACATGAAAATTGTCTTAGCTGATTTTTTTTTATACGAATTTGGGAAAAAAATTATTCAATAACAATGAAGAAAATAGAGTGATTATCATTATGTACACTTACCTGTAGAGGCGATCGATCCTCTCTGGAAACTTTGTATCCATTCTCAGAAAATCGTCGCTCATGCTGCAGCTTCATGATTTTTCTGTTCCTTTGCGAAAATCCTCTGAAGGATTGGCTGCAGTCCTTTAGTGTGAAGTGTAACCTGACGTTTGTGAATGTTTTTATCACTCGTCTCAGCACTTGGCACTTCTTCTCAGGGCATTCCATTGTTGTGTTGAGGCACACGCTCTTCTCCAGCAAGTCTGTCAGTCTGTTTTTTATTTTGTCTGTGTGGCATCCTCAGCTGTTCTGATGACAGTTTCGAGTTGCTCTGAAGGAAAGACAAAGCTGTCTCCCTGAGTGTTTTGGAATTGTTTGTGTTTGAAAAATTCTGATAATTTCTCTTCCAGTTTTTCTGTGTATGTAGATGTATTTTGTTATATTGCAGCTTTGTCTCTTCTTGGTAGCTTTCTTTTTCGTTCCTGTCTCTCTTCTTTTTTCTGTACATTTGGTTCCGGGCTCTTGCAAGTTTTCTCTTCAAAATTGCCACTTAATTGTGGTGTCTCATTGTCGGATCCTTGGGATCAACTGATCCTGAACTCCCTGTCTCGTGTTCAGCATGATTTTGGTGGCAGTCTGCAGAAGTTGCAGCACATAGCTTCTCTTTCTTGCTTGCAGGTGCAGGTTGTGGTCTGTCTTTTGGAGCAGGTCTCTTTGTTGTCATCGGCTTCGGTGGATTGGGGATATCAAATATTGTTGGAATTGCATTCCAATTGAGTCTTCTTTTCCGGCGTCATGAACTGGTTTTCTTCAAAATGGTCAGAACACAGGCAGCAGACCTTGTACAAGTGCCCAGCAAGGCTGCGCACCGACAATTGTTTACCCATACTCGGCACCTTTCCTCATCTGCAGGGAAACGAAAAAATGATTTTCCTCTGCAGCTTTCCTTGTTTCTGGCATTGCTGCAGTCCACAGCACTGCAAAAATCACCCCCTGCTTTTCGACGGTCGCGCCAAGCCGCAGACATGATGCGGCTTGGCGCACGTTCTTCCCCTCTCCCATACATGGGTGTTCTCTCTCCATTTTATTCCTAATCCACACACCCTTTATTTATTAGTTTGCCAGGATAGCCCAACAATGCACAGCGACACTGTTTGTGGTGACAAGGCTCATTACCATTTTCGACCAGCATACCCTTCTTATCTGATGTTTTCCAGCCAGAACGTCTCCATCCCATTAACTTTTGACCGCTCTGTCGCCTTGTGTAAACATAGGACCGCACATGCAGTTCTCACTAGCGTGCTGCCTGAGGCAGTGGTGACCCTAAGAGACACTGCTGTAATTAATTTGACTCACCCTGTGGGTTGGGGGTAAGAAGAGACCCACCAGGTTTCCCTTGATGGCTGGTAAGTGCGGCAATCCAGGCTTGACGTGTCCTTCTCCAATCAACTCTAGAGAATTTTTTGTGACCAATGACTTTACATAGCCTGCAAAGGCTGATTGGCCATAATGCTTCATTCATACATTCATTCATTCATTTCATTCATTCACTTCATTCATTCATTCATTCATTCATTCATTCATTCATTCATTCATTCATTTCATGTTGCAGATCAACATGATCACTGGAGACAACCCGCTCACCGCCTGTCACGTGGCCAAGGAGCTGAAGATCACCAGGAAGCCTGTCACCCTCATCTTCTACCCTCCCAAAGACATCGGTGTGTAGTGACTTTCCAGCCTCTCATTTTCCCTTGCCCTGTGCCTTTCCAGTGCGTAGCTTTGACAATCATATCTCGTGATACCCTCTGATGCT
>JAWQFJ010000052.1:13378-50878 GCA_034096865.1 Theodoxus fluviatilis
ATACTATATAATCTTTGGGTCGATGCCTCTCTCATGCGGCAACTGAATTCACTTGATCGAATGACTTTCTGGCCGCAAATCACCTTCTTGACAGATATGTATTGCTTTGCATTTCCTAAAGATATTCCACAGGGGTGTATACGTTGATAAACAAGCTTGCATTCTTCGATAATAATGAAAATTAGATCGTTCCATCAACACCATGTAGATTTACTAAGCCTATGTGCGCGTTTGATTTCACAACGCCTGCTACAAAAAACAAAGCCAAAACACCCCCATTATTGCAGCAAATCATTTTATTACACATTACACTGTAAATTTATTCACACTTATTCAGTTGCCGCATGAGAGAAGCGTCGACATGCGTCGACCCAAAGATTATACTATATAATCTTTGGGTCGACGCAGGTCGACGCCTCTCTCATGCGGCAACTGAATTCACTTGATCGAATGACTTTCTGGCCGCAAATCACCTTCTTGACAGGTATGTATTGCTTTGCATTTCCTAAAGATATTCCACAGGGGTGTATACGTTGATAAACAAGCTTGCATTCTTCGATAATAATGAAAATTAGATCGTTCCATCAACACCATGTAGATTTAATAGGCCTATGTGCGCGTTCGATTTCACAACGCCTGCTTCAAAAAACAAAGCCAAAACACCCCCATTATTGCAGCAAATCATTTTTATTACACATTACACTGTAAATTTATTCACACACATGATCGGAACGCATCAGAAACGCGTCGAGAAACAAGCAATTTTACATGTCGGTAAGCGGTCTGATTACTTCCATTGATTCACCCATGTAACCTTCCGCTTGGGGCGCTGCGTTTCCCAGCGTCTTGTAACTTTATATAGCAAAGGTTCATTATGACCGGTCTTTGTAAGAATAGTCTTTGCTCGAGTGTTGACGGAAAATGAAAGTGTTGAGTCCGCGAACATCGACAAGGTTGACAGTGTGAAAAACAAATGGAAAGCGCAATGGCTGTCGGAGAGAGTTGTAGTGAAATACAAGGGTAAGGAGAGATCCCAGTTGAACGGCGATTCCATCGCAAAAATCGACGTGCCTGGAGAAGCCATTTGCAAGTGGTGCGAGAAAGGAATCATCAATTACGGGACAAATGGAAAGTCTGCGTTGGTAAAGCATCTCACCACCAACAAACATGCACTGAAATTGGATTTGCATCGAACAACGCCGCCTGTGGACCCAAAGATTCGGCAGCCACTGGAAACCCCTGGAGATCAACCCGTGTTGTACCTCATCATGCTACGGTTCCAGTTGATGGCCAAAGTCTTAGACCATCCCACATTGCTTTTGCTCGGAAATCATGGAGCCGCAAGGTAGCCTCTTCTTCTAAAAAGAAGCTGCAGACTCCCACACCCTCCACATCAGCTGTGGTCAGTGCTTCGAGACGGGAAACTGTACCTCCAGTCACTGCTAATGGTGTGTCTTCGGGGTTTTGTATTCCCAAGATGGCATCTTCTTCCGCCATGAAGGTGGTGCAGACCCCCACCAACAAAAGATCGTCATCTGTGCCAGTGAGTGAAGCTAATGTGGTGCCGGCCCCAGCAAAGAAAAGGCAGGTTTCCAGTGGTGACCTGAGGGATTTCTTCAGCAAACTTCCCAGAGTGTCAATGAAATGAAGAATAAACAGTCACAAAATGAACAGACTGTTCTATGTACAATTTATTTGTATTTGCACACCCAACACACAACTATTGATGGCAGAGATCAATCTAAAACAGACATGTGATTTTGGGTGAGTACTTCAAAAAAATTACTTTTTTTTGTACTGTAGCTGTTTCAGTGAACAGCCTAGAAAGTTAATTTTCGTGCTCAGATTGCACCATTTGGCTTTCCCTTTTTGACTCACATGCGAAGCAAAAGTGAGTCTATGTACTGACCCGTGTCGTCCGTCTGGGCGTCCGGGCGTCCGGGCGTCCGGGTGTCCGGGCGTCCGGGCGTCCGTGAAAAACTTTAACGTTGGATTTTTCTCGGAGACTATTACGTCTATCAACACCCAATTTGGCATGATGGTGTATGATGACAAGGCCTCAAAAATCATACATAGTGACTTGATCTTGCTTCAAGGTCAAGGTCGCAGGGGCCATAAATGTTGTCTAAAAAACAGTCATTTTTCACATTTTCTCAATTTTCTCTAAAGTTTTTGAGATTGGATACCTGACCTATATATGGTATATAGGGCAAAGTAAGCCCTATCTTTTGATACCAGTTTGGTTGACCTTGCTTCAAGGTCAAGGTCACAGGAGCTCTTCAAAGTTGGATTGTATACATATTTTGAAGTGACCTTGACCCTGAACTATGGAAGATAACTGTTTCAAACTTAATAATTATGTGGGGCACATGTTATACTTTCATCATGAGACACATTTGGTCACATATCATCAAGGTCAAGGTCACTTTGACCCTTATGAAATGTGACCAAAATGGGGTAGTGAACCACTAAAAGTGACCATATCTCATGGTAGAAAGTGCCAATAAGCACCATTGTGCTTCCTATGTCTTGAATTAACAGCTTTGTGTTGCATGATCTTGGATGACCTTGACCTTGGGTCAAGGTCACATGTATTTTGGTAGGAAAAATGTGTAAAGCATTTCTTAGTGTATGATGTCATTGGTAGGTTTAGTTGTTTGACCTTGACCTTGAAGGTCACCTGAAGGTCAAGGTCATATAAAGGTCAAGGTCAAGCATGTGAGTCGTATGGGCTTTGCCCTTCTTGTTTTAAAATTTTCCGGGGGGGCATGCCCCCGGACCCCCCTAGCTTCCTTGGCGCTTTGCGCCGTCGGTTCGGCGCTTCGCGCCTTCAGTTTCAGTATTTTTCCCGATTCCTTTGTCCCATGTCTGGATGCTGTCCATATGCATCAATAGCAGACAATCATATCTAGTGATACCCTCTGATGCTGTCCATATGCATCAATAGCAGACAATCATATCTCGTGATACCCTCTGATGCTGTCCATATGCATCAATATCTAGTGATACCCTCTGATGCTGTCCATATGCATCAATAGCAGACAATCATATCGCGTGATACCCTCTGATGCTGTCCATATGCATCAATATCTAGTGATACCCTCTGATGCTGTCCATATGCATCAATAGCAGACAATCATATCTCGTGATACCCTCTGATGCTGTCCATATGCATCAATAGCAGCCAATCATATCTAGTGATACCCTCTGATGCTGTCCATATGCATCAATAGCAGACAATCATATCTCGTGATACCCTCTGATGCTGTCCATATGCATCAATAGCAGCAGCAGCAGCATAATGGCATGAATCATTTGGTTCTGTGGAGCGTCCATGTTATGGAGCAGCCATCAGCAGCTGATAGACTCGCTCTTTTTGAAAAAAATGTTGCTTCAAAGCTTCTTCAGTTTCTTTGACATAAAAAAGTTCAAAGATTCAACTTCTTTGAGGTGCCATTTGAAGGGTTAATGACACTTTTTCCCCCTAAAATATTCTTGTACATGATGGTCTGCAAACACATGTAGTGTAGTCAAAGTTGTAGATGAGAGGGACGGGTTTTAGTGTTTGAGGTGTCCACACACAGCCTGCCCCATGCTTCAGCCGAGCGGTTAGAACCTTTGACCTGCAGTTGCTTTCAGTTGATGGGTGCGGTGTTCGAAGCTGCACAGATCCTAGAGTTATACATCATTGGGCAAGGTGCTTCACCCACACTGCCTCTCCTTGGGCAAGGTGCCTCACCCACACTGCCTCTCCTTGGGCAAGGTGCCTCACCCACACTGCCTCTCCTTGGGCAAGGTGCTTCACCCACACTGCCTCTCCTTGGGCAAGGTGCCTCACCCACACTGCCTCTCCTTGGGCAAGGTGCCTCACCCACACTGCCTCTCCTTGGGCAAGGTGCCTCACCCACACTGCCTCTCCTTGGGCAAGGTGCCTCACCCACACTGCCTCTCCTTGGGCAAGGTGCCTCACCCACACTGCCTCTCCTTGGGCAAGGTGCCTCACCCACACTGCCTCTCCTTGGGCAAGGTGCCTCACCCACACTGCCTCTCCTTGGGCAAGGTGCCTCACCCACACTGCCTCTCCTTGGGCAAGGTGCCTCACCCACACTGCCTCTCCTTGGGCAAGGTGCTTCACCCACACTGCCTCTCCTTGGGCAAGGTGCTTCACCCACACTGCCTCTCCTTGGGCAAGGTGCTTCACCCACACTGCCTCTCCTTGGGCAAGGTGCCTCACCCACACTGCCTCTCCTTGGGCAAGGTGCCTCACCCACACTGCCTCTCCTTGGGCAAGGTGCCTCACCCACACTGCCTCTCCTTGGGCAAGGTGCTTCACCCACACTGCCTCTCCTTGGGCAAGGTGCTTCACCCACACTGCCTCTCCTTGGGCAAGGTGCCTCACCCACACTGCCTCTCCTTGGGCAAGGTGCTTCACCCACACTGCCTCTCCTTGGGCAAGGTGCTTCACCCACACTGCCTCTCCTTGGGCAAGGTGCTTCACCCACACTGCCTCTCCTTGGGCAAGGTGCTTCACCCACACTGCCTCTCCTTGGGCAAGGTGCTTCACCCACACTGCCTCTCCTTGGGCAAGGTGCTTCACCCACACTGCCTCTCCTTGGGCAAGGTGCTTCACCCACACTGCCTCTCCTTGGGCAAGGTGCTTCACCCACACTGCCTCTCCTTGGGCAAGGTGCTTCACCCACACTGCCTCTCCTTGGGCAAGGTGCTTCACCCACACTGCCTCTCCTTGGGCAAGGTGCTTCACCCACACTGCCTCTCCTTGGGCAAGGTGCTTCACCCACACTGCCTCTCCTTGGGCAAGGTGCTTCACCCACACTGCCTCTCCTTGGGCAAGGTGCTTCACCCACACTGCCTCTCCTTGGGCAAGGTGCTTCACCCACACTGCCTCTCCTTGGGCAAGGTGCTTCACCCACACTGCCTCTCCTTGGGCAAGGTGCTTCACCCACACTGCCTCTCCTTGGGCAAGGTGCTTCACCCACACTGCCTCTCCTTGGGCAAGGTGCTTCACCCACACTGCCTCTCCTTGGGCAAGGTGCTTCACCCACACTGCCTCTCCTTGGGCAAGGTGCTTCACCCACACTGCCTCTCCTTGGGCAAGGTGCTTCACCCACACTGCCTCTCCTTGGGCAAGGTGCTTCACCCACACTGCCTCTCCTTGGGCAAGGTGCTTCACCCACACTGCCTCTCCTTGGGCAAGGTGCTTCACCCACACTGCCTCTCCTTGGGCAAGGTGCTTCACCCACACTGCCTCTCCTACCGAGGAGTAAAACCGGTCACCCACACTGCTTCTCCTACCGAGGAGTATAACCGGTCACCCACACTGCCTCTCCTACCGAGGAGTAAAACCGGTCACTGGGCACTGCACAGCGGCAACCAGGGTTGAAATTCCCCCCAAAAGAATTTCCTTAAATTAAAAAAATGGACAAAAGAGAGATGATGATGGTGATGATGATGATGATGATGATGATGATGATGATGATGATGATGATGATGGTGATGGTGGTGGTGGTGGTGGTGGTGGTGGTGGTGGTGGTGGGTGGTGGTGGTGGTGGTGGTGGTGGTGGTGGTGGTGGTGGTGGTGGTGGGTGGTGGGTGGTGGTGGTGGTGGGTGGTGGTGAAGAAGATAAAAACATAGACAAGCAATGCACTGTTGACTTACAGAAATGCCTCATACTCATAGCATGATAATTTCTGCCTTCCTGCTGTCCAGTAGGAAGGGCAAACAGTCAATAAGGAAATGCCAGTTTGAGCTTATTTTTACCTGAAAACTTTAGTGTGGTGGAAGTATGTGTATGTGAAAGCCCTCCATGGACACCACATGATTTCATGCTGACCGCTCCACTGGTCAACAGGAGAACTGAGATCCCAGACTTAGAGCTGACATCCTTTTCAGGCTGTTTGGGTAGACATGAAATGTTGCATGTTGATGGAACATGATGAAGTGTATGCATGGATGATGATGTCGCCTGTGTAGAGGGATGTAGTCTTTAGATCTTGACCACTTGGCTGGACAAGTGGACAGCTGAGACCAAAGTCTCAAAGCTGACATAATCTTTGAAATTAATTGACCCTTTGCATTGCTCCACCCACAATATAATCTGAGGTGAATCATAACTCTCCTGGGGTATTGAAAACTGCAGTCATAATGTATTTCCTTTGACACTCACTCAGGATATCAGTTGTTTGACCTACACATGCCCCGCACACACACGTTTTGCCCATAGCGGTATTTTTATCCATGGAGAATGAGCACTGTCTATTTCTGAACACAACTTTGCTTGTCTCAAAAACCCCATGTGGGAACTGCATGACTGGTATACAGATTGGCTGGCCATGCTGGCGATGGGAGTTGCTGCAAAGGGATAATTGGCCTGGTAGTTTGAACTGTTCCATGGGACACATCACTAGTCTGCCTTTATTTAAAAATGACCCACATGGGTTGGGGACACAAATAGATCCCCCGCATCTCCCTATGTGATGAGTACAGTGGTGAATGACTATTAACTTGACACTTGCTCTCACCAGCCCTCATGATTTTGGTGATCACTGGCCTTACATAGCCCGAAAAGGCTGACAGGCACAGAACTCCATTCATCAACATCATCATCATATTAATATGGGGAGATGGTAGGCATGTACAATGGATACATGCTTTCCTCTACTGTTATTGCTCTGTAGATTCTGTACAAGTTTTAACAAGTCGTGTGTCTTGCCTTGGCAGATCGGCAGGGCTTCTGGATGTCCATAGATGACACCATCAAGATGGACATGTTTCCACGCAATTTGAAGCAGGAGCTCATCGACAAGTACGACCTCTGTCTGACGGGGGAGGTAGGTCAGCCATCACATTCCTGTGTGTCCAGTGGCTGTGCCAGAAATTCTGCGGACAGATCTCTCTCCCTCCAGTGTCAGTTCTTCATGCACATTTGTAGGTGACATGCATGTGACCTGCCACCACATAGTTCTAACGCAATTTTTGGTGTTTGAAGCTGCAAGCATTGTTATATCTGTAGTTTTGAGACAAGATGGAAGGGGAGTTTCTGTATTTACTATTACTTCTATGGTGCTTTAGCACGTTGCAGATGTTAAACCAATGTTCTCAGTCACACAGAGGTGTAGGTGCATCATAGATGTTTACCATGTATATCGTTCATGCACAAAGTTACCACTCAGGGTAGCACCAGGTGTGGATTTATAAAGGGATTTATTGATATCTTGATAAATCTGCAGTCTTTTCTGAGTCATTTACTATATGTGTGAACATTGTAGGAAGTTATGCCCATTTGAAAATTGGTGTCATGCCAGGTTGTAAAGAACTGGGTTGCCCAGGCAGAGTTGCATGATGTGGCCCTTCTCACACCAGCCCCCACCTCATTGTCAGCTTTGGGGCTTGCTGTAGTAACTCGGCCAGGGTCGGTCCCAGGCAGAGTTGCATGATGCGGCCCTCCTCACACCAGCCCCCACCTCATTGTCAGCTTTGGGGCTTGCTGTAGTAACTCAGCCAGGGTCGGTCCCAAGCAGAGTTGTATGATGTGGCCCTCCTCTCACCAGCCCCCACCTCATTTTCAGCTTTGGGACTTGCTGTAGTAACTCAGCCAGGGTCGGTCCCAGGCAGAGTTGCATGATGCGGCCCTCCTCACACCAGCCCCCACCTCATTGTCAGCTTTGGGGCTTGCTGTAGTAACTCGGCCAGGGTCGGTCCCAAGCAGAGTTGCATGATGTGGCCCTTCTCACACCAGCCCCCACCTCATGGTCAGCTTTGGGACTTGCTGTAGTAACTCAGCCAGGGTCGGTCCCAAGCAGAGTTGCATGATGTGGCCCTCCTCACACCAGCCCCCACCTCATTGTCAGCTTTGGGGCTTGCTGTAGTAACTCAGCCAGGGTCGGTCCCAAGCAGAGTTGCATGATGTGGCCCTTCTCACACCAGCCCCCACCTCATTGTCAGCTTTGGGGCTTGCTGTAGTAACTCGGCCAGGGTCGGTCCCAAGCAGAGTTGTATGATGTGGCCCTTCTCACACCAGCCCCCACCTCATTGTCAGCTTTGGGGCTTGCTGTAGTAACTCGGCCAGGGTCGGTCCCAAGCAGAGTTGTATGATGTGGCCCTTCTCACACCAGCCCCCACCTCATTGTCAGCTTTGGGGCTTGCTGTAGTAACTCGGCCAGGGTCGGTCCCAAGCAGAGTTGCATGATGTGGCCCTCCTCACACCAGCCCCCACCTCATTGTCAGCTTTGGGGCTTGCTGTAGTAACTCGGCCAGGGTCGGTCCCAAGCAGAGTTGTATGATGTGGCCCTTCTCACACCAGCCCCCACCTCATTGTCAGCTTTGGGGCTTGCTGTAGTAACTCGGCCAGGGTCGGTCCCAAGCAGAGTTGTATGATGTGGCCCTCCTCACACCAGCCCCCACCTCATGGTCAGCTTTGGGGCTTGCTGTAGTAACTCGGCCAGGGTCGGTCCCAAGCAGAGTTGTATGATGTGGCCCTTCTCACACCAGCCCCCTGTTACGCCACAAATCGGATTCTAAATATACATCCGGACAAGAGACTGCTCAGAGAGGGTGGAAAGGGACATAAATAGATCTGGAAATCCCAAAGCAAGGGACGCAACTGTGTGTGACTGCTGCTGTCCCGCTATCCCGCCACCCCCATTACGTCCCCCCCACCCCCCATCACGTCCCCCCACCCCCCGTGCCGTCCCCCACCCCCACCCCCTGTCTCTCTTCCTCCAAGCCCTTCTCTCGCACTGCGAGTGTATTTGTGTGTTTGGTGAGTGTGCCTACATTTGCACACCCTTTCCACCCTCTCTGAGCAGTCTCTTGTCCGGATGTATATTTAGAATCCGATTTGTGGCGTAACACCCCCACCTCATGGTCAGCTTTGGGGCTTGCTGTAGTAACTCAGCCAGGGTCGATCCCAAGCAGAGTTGCATGATGTGGCCCTCCTCACACCAGCCCCCACCTCATTGTCAGCTTTGGGGCTTGCTGTAGTAACTCAGCCAGGGTCGGTCCCAAGCAGAGTTGCATGATGTGGCCCTCCTCACACCAGCCCCCACCTCATTGTCAGCTTTGGGGCTTGCTGTAGTAACTCGGCCAGGGTCGGTCCCAAGCAGAGTTGTATGATGTGGCCCTTCTCACACCAGCCCCCACCTCATGGTCAGCTTTGGGGCTTGCTGTAGTAACTCAGCCAGGGTCGGTCCCAAGCAGAGTTGCATGATGTGGCCCTCCTCACACCAGCCCCCACCTCATTGTCAGCTTTGGGGCTTGCTGTAGTAACTCAGCCAGGGTCGGTCCCAAGCAGAGTTGCATGATGTGGCCCTCCTCACACCAGCCCCCACCTCATTGTCAGCTTTGGGGCTTGCTGTAGTAACTCAGCCAGGGTCGGTCCCAAGCAGAGTTGCATGATGTGGCCCTCCTCACACCAGCCCCCACCTCATTTTCAGCTTTGGGGCTTGCTGTAGTAACTCGGCCAGGGTCGGTCCCAAGCAGAGTTGTATGATGTGGCCCTCCTCACACCAGCCCCCACCTCATTGTCAGCTTTGGGGCTTGCTGTAGTAACTCAGCCAGGGTCGGTCCCAAGCAGAGTTGCATGATGTGGCCCTCCTCACACCAGCCCCCATCTCATTGTCAGCTTTGGGGCTTGCTGTAGTAACTCGGCCAGGGTCGGTCCCAAGCAGAGTTGCATGATGTGGCCCTCCTCACACCAGCCCCCACCTCATTGTCAGCTTTGGGGCTTGCTGTAGTAACTCGGCCAGGGTCGGTCCCAAGCAGAGTTGCATGATGTGGCCCTTCTCACACCAGCCCCCACCTCATTGTCAGCTTTGGGGCTTGCTGTAGTAACTCGGCCAGGGTCGGTCCCAAGCAGAGTTGCATGATGTGGCCCTTCTCACACCAGCCCCCACCTCATGGTCAGCTTTGGGGCTTGCTGTAGTAACTCGGCCAGGGTCGGTCCCAAGCAGAGTTGTATGATGTGGCCCTCCTCACACCAGCCCCCACCTCATTGTCAGCTTTGGGGCTTGCTGTAGTAACTCGGCCAGGGTCGGTCCCAAGCAGAGTTGTATGATGTGGCCCTTCTCACACCAGCCCCCACCTCATGGTCAGCTTTGGGGCTTGCTGTAGTAACTCGGCCAGGGTCGGTCCCAAGCAGAGTTGCATGATGTGGCCCTCCTCACACCAGCCCCCACCTCATTGTCAGCTTTGGGGCTTGCTGTAGTAACTCAGCCAGGGTCGGTCCCAAGCAGAGTTGCATGATGTGGCCCTCCTCACACCAGCCCCCACCTCATGGTCAGCTTTGGGGCTTGCTGTAGTAACTCAGCCAGGGTCGGTCCCAAGCAGAGTTGCATGATGTGGCCCTCCTCACACCAGCCCCCACCTTTGTCAGCTTTGGGGCTTGCTGTAGTAACTCAGCCAGGGTCGGTCCCAAGCAGAGTTGCATGATGTGGCCCTCCTCACACCAGCCCCCACCTCATTGTCAGCTTTGGGGCTTGCTGTAGTAACTCGGCCAGGGTCGGTCCCAAGCAGCCCAAGTGGCTACTGGGGGACATGGGTTCACTTGACCAATCTGTTGTGCTGACCACCTACTGTCTTGAAGCAAGAGTTTGTGAGCTTGTTACTGCCAGTATAAGTGATGGGCATCTCTCTTTGCCTTATTGGCTACATGGTGCTATGAGGCTGTAATGATAAGAAGTTCTATAGCAGGGTATTCTGGTTTCAGGCACTGTCCTACATCCAGAATGAGCATCCTCGGATGCTGCGGCAGCTGCTGCCCCACATCCGCATCTTTGCCAGAGTTGCCCCCAAGCAGAAGGTAAGCATCCCTCCCTCCTGCTCCTGCCCCATGTCCACTCCTCTGCTTCTCTGTCCTCTGTTCTCCTCTTCCTGTCCACCACTCTCTCTCTCTCTCTCTCTCTCTCTCTCTGTCTTTCTCGCTCTCGCTCTCGCTCTCTCTCTCTATCTCTCTCTCTCTCTCTCTCTCTCTCTCTCTCTCTCTCTCTCTCTCTCTCTCTCTCTCTCTCTCTCTCTCTTCTGCTGTTGCTGCTGCTCTGCCCCCTGTGGGTTGGGGGTAAGAATAGACCCTCTCATCTCCCTGTGTGATTTGTAGACAGCTGGTAACTAGGAAATCAAGACTTGACTTGCTTTTGCTCTGGCCAGTGCAAGTTATTTTCATGGTCAATGGCGTCATATAGCCTACAAAGGCTAATAGAGTATAAATCCTCAGTCAGTCAGTCAGCCAGCCAGCCAGCCAGCCAGCCAGCCAGCCAGCCAGCCAGCCAGCCAGTCAGTCAGCCAGTCAGCCAGGCAGTCAGTCAGTCAGTCAGTCAGTCAGTCAGTCAGTCAGTCAGTCAGTCAGTCAGTTGTTCATTCTTGCTGCTGCTGGGTGGAAGGTGCTCTTACTGCTTCATTGACTGCTCCTCTTGTTTGCTGGCCTTCTGCACTGCCACCTCCCTATGCCCCTTGTTTGCTGGCCTTCTGCACTGCCGCCTCCCTATGCCCCTTGTTTGCTGGCCTTCTCCTGCACTGCCGCCTCCCTATGCCCCTTGTTTGCTGGCCTTCTGCACTGCCGCCTCCCTATGCCCCTTGTTTGCTGGCCTTCTGCACTGCCGCCTCCCTATGCCCCTTGTTTGCTGGCCTTCCCCTGCACTGCCGCCTCCCTATGCCCCTTGTTTGCTGGCCTTGTCCTGCACTGCCGCCTCCCTATGCCCCTTGTTTGCTGGCCTTCTCCTGCACTGCCGCCTCCCTATGCCCCTTGTTTGCTGGTCTTCTCCTGCACTGCCGCCTCCCTATGCCCCTTGTTTGCTGGCCTTGTCCTGCACTGCCGCCTCCCTATGCCCCTTGTTTGCTGGCCTTCCCCTGCACTGCCGCCTCCCTATGCCCCTTGTTTGCTGGCCTTCTCCTGCACTGCCGCCTCCCTATGCCCCTTGTTTGCTGGCCTTGTCCTGCACTGCCGCCTCCCTATGCCCCTTGTTTGCTGGCCTTGTCCTGCACTGCCGCCTCCCTATGCCCCTTGTTTGCTGGCCTTCCCCTGCACTGCCGCCTCCCTATGCCCCTTGTTTGCTGGCCTTCTCCTGCACTGCCGCCTCCCTATGCCCCTTGTTTGCTGGCCTACTCCTGCACTGCCGCCTCCCCATGCCCCTTGTTTGCTGGCCTTCTGCACTGCCGCCTCCCTATGCCCCTTGTTTGCTGGCCTTGTCCTGCACTGCCGCCTCCCTATGCCCCTTGTTTGCTGGCCTTGTCCTGCACTGCCGCCTCCCTATGCCCCTTGTTTGCTGGCCTTCTCCTGCACTGCCGCCTCCCTATGCCCCTTGTTTACTGGCCTTCTGCACTGCCGCCTCCCTATGCCCCTTGTTTGCTGGCCTTGTCCTGCACTGCCGCCTCCCTATGCCCCTTGTTTGCTGGCCTTCCCCTGCACTGCCGCCTCCCTATGCCCCTTGTTTGCTGGCCTTCTCCTGCACTGCCGCCTCCCTATGCCCCTTGTTTGCTGGCCTACTCCTGCACTGCCGCCTCCCCATGCCCCTTGTTTGCTGGCCTTCTGCACTGCCGCCTCCCTATGCCCCTTGTTTGCTGGCCTTGTCCTGCACTGCCGCCTCCCTATGCCCCTTGTTTGCTGGCCTTGTCCTGCACTGCCGCCTCCCTATGCCCCTTGTTTGCTGGCCTTCTGCACTGCCGCCTCCCTATGCCCCTTGTTTACTGGCCTTCTGCACTGCCGCCTCCCTATGCCCCTTGTTTGCTGGCCTTGTCCTGCACTGCCGCCTCCCTATGCCCCTTGTTTGCTGGCCTTCTCCTGCACTGCCGCCTCCCTATGCCCCTTGTTTGCTGGCCTTCCCCTGCACTGCCGCCTCCCTATGCCCCTTGTTTGCTGGCCTTCTCCTGCACTGCCGCCTCCCTATGCCCCTTGTTTGCTGGCCTACTCCTGCACTGCCGCCTCCCCATGCCCCTTGTTTGCTGGCCTTCTGCACTGCCGCCTCCCTATGCCCCTTGTTTGCTGGCCTTGTCCTGCACTGCCGCCTCCCTATGCCCCTTGTTTGCTGGCCTTCTCCTGCACTGCCGCCTCCCTATGCCCCTTGTTTGCTGGCCTTCTCCTGCACTGCCGCCTCCCTATGCCCCTTGTTTGCTGGCCTTCTCCTGCACTGCCGCCTCCCTATGCCCCTTGTTTGCTGGCCTTCCCCTGCACTGCCGCCTCCCTATGCCCCTTGTTTGCTGGCCTTCTCCTGCACTGCCGCCTCCCTATGCCCCTTGTTTGCTGGCCTACTCCTGCACTGCCGCCTCCCCATGCCCCTTGTTTGCTGGCCTTCTGCACTGCCGCCTCCCTATGCCCCTTGTTTGCTGGCCTTGTCCTGCACTGCCGCCTCCCTATGCCCCTTGTTTGCTGGCCTTGTCCTGCACTGCCGCCTCCCTATGCCCCTTGTTTGCTGGCCTTCTCCTGCACTGCCGCCTCCCTATGCCCCTTGTTTGCTGGCCTTGTCCTGCACTGCCGCCTCCCTATGCCCCTTGTTTGCTGGCCTTCTCCTGCACTGCCGCCTCCCTATGCCCCTTGTTTGCTGGCCTTCTCCTGCACTGCCGCCTCCCTATGCCCCTTGTTTGCTGGCCTTGTCCTGCACTGCCGCCTCCCTATGCCCCTTGTTTGCTGGCCTTGTCCTGCACTGCCGCCTCCCTATGCCCCTTGTTTGCTGGCCTTCTGCACTGCCGCCTCCCTATGCCCCTTGTTTGCTGGCCTTGTCCTGCACTGCCGCCTCCCTATGCCCCTTGTTTGCTGGCCTTCTCCTGCACTGCCGCCTCCCTATGCCCCTTGTTTGCTGGCCTTCTCCTGCACTGCCGCCTCCCTATGCCCCTTGTTTGCTGGCCTTCTCCTGCACTGCCGCCTCCCTATGCCCCTTGTTTGCTGGCCTTGTCCTGCACTGCCGCCTCCCTATGCCCCTTGTTTGCTGGCCTTCTCCTGCACTGCCGCCTCCCTATGCCCCTTGTTTGCTGGCCTTGTCCTGCACTGCCGCCTCCCTATGCCCCTTGTTTGCTGGCCTTCTCCTGCACTGCCGCCTCCCTATGCCCCTTGTTTGCTGGCCTTGTCCTGCACTGCCGCCTCCCTATGCCCCTTGTTTGCTGGCCTTCTCCTGCACTGCCGCCTCCCTATGCCCCTTGTTTGCTGGCCTTCTCCTGCACTGCCGCCTCCCTATGCCCCTTGTTTGCTGGCCTTCTCCTGCACTGCCGCCTCCCTATGCCCCTTGTTTGCTGGCCTTCTCCTGCACTGCCGCCTCCCTATGCCCCTTGTTTGCTGGCCTTCTGCACTGCCGCCTCCCTATGCCCCTTGTTTGCTGGCCTTCCTGCACTGCCGCCTCCCTATGCCCCTTGTTTGCTGGCCTTCTCCTGCACTGCCGCCTCCCTATGCCCCTTGTTTGCTGGCCTTCTGCACTGCCGCCTCCCTATGCCCCTTGTTTACTGGCCTTCTGCACTGCCGCCTCCCTATGCCCCTTGTTTGCTGGCCTTCTGCACTGCCGCCTCCCTATGCCCCTTGTTTGCTGGCCTTCCCTATGCCCCTTGTTTGCTGGCCTTCTGCACTGCCGCCTCCCTATGCCCCTTGTTTGCTGGCCTTCCCTATGCCCCTTGTTTGCTGGCCTTCTGCACTGCCGCCTCCCTATGCCCCTTGTTTGCTGGCCTTGTCCTGCACTGCCGCCTCCCTATGCCCCTTGTTTGCTGGCCTTCCTGCACTGTCGCCTCCCTATGCCCCTTGTTTGCTGGCCTTCTGCACTGCCGCCTCCCTATGCCCCTTGTTTGCTGGCCTTCTGCACTGCCGCCTCCCTATGCCCCTTGTTTGCTGGCCTTGTCCTGCACTGCCGCCTCCCTATGCCCCTTGTTTGCTGGCCTTCTCCTGCACTGCCGCCTCCCTATGCCCCTTGTTTGCTGGCCTTGTCCTGCACTGCCGCCTCCCTATGCCCCTTGTTTGCTGGCCTTCTCCTGCACTGCCGCCTCCCTATGCCCCTTGTTTGCTGGCCTTGTCCTGCACTGCCGCCTCCCTATGCCCCTTGTTTGCTGGCCTTCTCCTGCACTGCCGCCTCCCTATGCCCCTTGTTTGCTGGCCTTGTCCTGCACTGCCGCCTCCCTATGCCCCTTGTTTGCTGGCCTTCTGCACTGCCGCCTCCCTATGCCCCTTGTTTGCTGGCCTTCTCCTGCACTGCCGCCTCCCTATGCCCCTTGTTTGCTGGCCTTCCTGCACTGCCGCCTCCCTATGCCCCTTGTTTGCTGGCCTTCCTGCACTGCCGCCTCCCTATGCCCCTTGTTTGCTGGCCTTCCCCTGCACTGCCGCCTCCCTATGCCCCTTGTTTGCTGGCCTTCTCCTGCACTGCCGCCTCCCTATGCCCCTTGTTTGCTGGCCTTCCCTGCACTGCCGCCTCCCTATGCCCCTTGTTTGCTGGCCTTCTGCACTGCCGCCTCCCTATGCCCCTTGTTTGCTGGCCTTCTCCTGCACTGCCGCCTCCCTATGCCCCTTGTTTGCTGGCCTTCTGCACTGCCGCCTCCCTATGCCCCTTGTTTGCTGGCCTTCTCCTGCACTGCCGCCTCCCTATGCCCCTTGTTTGCTGGCCTTCTGCACTGCCGCCTCCCTATGCCCCTTGTTTGCTGGCCTTCTGCACTGCCGCCTCCCTATGCCCCTTGTTTGCTGGCCTTCTGCACTGCCGCCTCCCTATGCCCCTTGTTTGCTGGCCTTCTCCTGCACTGCCGCCTCCCTATGCCCCTTGTTTGCTGGCCTTCTCCTGCACTGCCGCCTCCCTATGCCCCTTGTTTGCTGGCCTTCTCCTGCACTGCCGCCTCCCTATGCCCCTTGTTTGCTGGCCTTCTCCTGGACTGCCGCCTCCCTATGCCCCTTGTTTGCTGGCCTTCTCCTGCACTGCCGCCTCCCTATGCCCCTTGTTTGCTGGCCTTCTCCTGCACTGCCGCCTCCCTATGCCCCTTGTTTGCTGGCCTTCTGCACTGCCGCCTCCCTATGCCCCTTGTTTGCTGGCCTTCTCCTGCACTGCCGCCTCCCTATGCCCCTTGTTTGCTGGCCTTCTGCACTGCCGCCTCCCTATGCCCCTTGTTTGCTGGCCTTTCCTGCACTGCCGCCTCCCTATGCCCCTTGTTTGCTGGCCTTCTCCTGCACTGCCGCCTCCCTATGCCCCTTGTTTGCTGGCCTTCTCCTGCACTGCCGCCTCCCTATGCCCCTTGTTTGCTGGCCTTCCCCTGCACTGCCGCCTCCCTATGCCCCTTGTTTGCTGGCCTTCTCCTGCACTGCCGCCTCCCTATGCCCCTTGTTTGCTGGCCTTCTGCACTGCCGCCTCCCTATGCCCCTTGTTTGCTGGCCTTCTCCTGCACTGCCGCCTCCCCATGCCCCTTGTTTACTGGCCTTCTGCACTGCCGCCTCCCCATGCCCCTTGTTTACTGGCCTTCTGCACTGCCGCCTCCCTATGCCCCTTGTTTGCTGGCCTTGTCCTGCACTGCCGCCTCCCTATGCCCCTTGTTTGCTGGCCTACTCCTGCACTGCCGCCTCCCTATGCCCCTTGTTTTCTGGCCTTCTGCACTGCCGCCTCCCTATGCCCCTTGTTTGCTGGCCTTCTGCACTGCCGCCTCCCTATGCCCCTTGTTTGCTGGCCTTCTCCTGCACTGCCGCCTCCCTATGCCCCTTGTTTGCTGGCCTTGTCCTGCACTGCCGCCTCCCTATGCCCCTTGTTTGCTGGCCTTCTGCACTGCCACCTCCCTATGCCCCTTGTTTGCTGGCCTTGTCCTGCACTGCCACCTCCCTATGCCCCTTGTTTGCTGGCCTTGTCCTGCACTGCCACCTCCCCATGCCCCTTCCCTTATTCTTAAACCAGCATGTTTGCCCATCCAGTCTATAAGTTTTTGTGTGCTTTGTTTGTGTTTCAAGGTAACATTCACACCTGACAAAGATTTTTCTATCATGTAGAAAAAGTGTGCATTTTTTTCTTCCTCAAGTCCTTTTCATCTGTCTGGATAGTGCATTCAACATTGATCTTCATTTTTGACTCACATGCAAAGCAAAAGTGAGTCTATGTATTCACCCGTGTCGTCCGTTCGAGCGTACTGTCGTCCGTAAAAAACTTTAACGTTGGAGTTTTTTCGGACACTATTAAGTCTATCAACACCCAATTTGGCATAATGGTGTATGATGACAAGGCCTCAAAAAACATACACAGTGACTTGACCTTGCTTCAAGGTCAAGGTTGCAGGGGCCGTAAATGTTGTCTAAAAAACAGCCATTTTTCACATTTTCGCAATTTTCTCTGAAGTTTTTGAGATTGGATACCTGACCTATATATGGTATATAGAGCAAAGTAATCCCTATCTTTTGATACCAGTTTGATTGACCTTGCTTCAAGGTCAAGGTCACAGGAGCTCTTTAAAGTTGGATTGTATACATATTTTGAAGTGACCTTGACCCTGAACTATGGAAGATAACTCTTCCAAATTTCATAACGTTGTAGTACACATGTTACACTTTCGTACTAGGTCACCCGTGTCGTCCGTCCGGGCGTCCAGGCGTCCTGTCGTCCGTAAAAAACTTTAACGTTGACTTTTTCTCGGAGACTAAGTCTATCAACACCAAGTTTGGCATGATGGTGTATGATGACAAGGTGTCAAAAAACATTCATAGTGACTTAACCTTGCTTCAAGGTCAAGGTCGCAGGGGCCGTAAATGTTGTCTAAAAAACAGCCATTTTGCACATCCTCTCAGCATGTGAGTCGTGTGGGCTTTGCCCTTCTTGTTCTTCTCTTCATTCTAACACTCATCTTCATTTTTGACTCACATGCGAAGCAAAAGTGAGTCTATGTACTCACCCTTTTTCGTCCGTCCGGGCGTCCGGTCCGGGCGTCCGGTCCGGGCGTCCAGGCGTGCGAAAACTTTAACGTTGGATTTTTCTCGGAGACTAGTAAGTCTATCAATACCAAATGTGGCATGATGGTGTATGATGACAAGGCCTCAAAAAACATACATAGTGACTTAACCTTGCTTCAAGGTCAAGGTCGCAGGGGTCATAAATGTTGTCTAAAAAACAGTCATTTTTCACATTTTCTCAATTTTCTCTGAAGTTTTTGAGATTGGATACCTGACCTATAAATGGTATATAGGGCAAAGTAATCCCTATCTTTTGATACCAGTTTGGTTGACCTTGCTTCAAGGTCAAGGTCACAGGAGCTCTTCAAAGTTGGATTGTATACATATTTTGAAGTGACCCTGACCCTGAGCTATGGAAGATAACTGTTTCAAACTTAATAATTATATGGGGCACATGTTATACTTTCATCATGAGACACATTTGGTCACATATCATCAAGGTCAAGGTCACTTTGACCCTTATGAAATGAGACCAAAATGGGGTAGTGAACCACTAAAAGTGACCATATCTCATGGTAGAAATTGCCAATAATCACCATTGTGCTTCCTATGTCTTGAATTAACAGCTTTGTGTTGCATGACCTTGGATGACCTTGACCTTGGGTCAAGGTCACATGTATTTTGGTAGGAAAAATGTGTAAAGCATTTCTTAGTGTATGATGTCATTGGTATGTTTAGTTGTTTGACCTTGACCTTGAAGGTCACATGAAGGTCAAGGTCATATAAAGGTCAAGGTCAAGCATGTGAGTCGTATGGGCTTTGCCCTTCTTGTTCTTGTTTTCATGCTAACTCTTGTCTTCACTTGTCTTGTTTTTATTTTTCTTTTCTTCATTGTTCGTGTCCTCATTCTATTGACTTCATTGTAGTGAATTATGGGTAATGTGTAAAGTGGTTTGAGACCTATACACACCTTGACCATTACCTTTATCTTTACCTTGTGTTGTGTGCCTTGTATGCAGGAGTTGATTGTGACTACCTTGTGTTGTGTGCCTTGTATGCAGGAGTTGATTGTGACTACCTTGTGTTGTGTGCCTTGTATGCAGGAGTTGATTGTGACTACCTTGTGTTGTGTGCCTTGTATGCAGGAGTTGATTGTGACTACCTTGTGTTGTGTGCCTTGTATGCAGGAGTTGATTGTGACTACCTTGTGTTGTGTGCCTTGTATGCAGGAGTTGATTGTGACTACCTTGTGTTGTGTGCCTTGTATGCAGGAGTTCATTGTGACTACCTTGTGTTGTGTGCCTTGTATGCAGGAGTTGATTGTGACTACCTTGTGTTGTGTGCCTTGTATGCAGGAGTTGATTGTGACTACCTTTGTTGTGTGCCTTGTATGCAGGAGTTCATTGTGACTACCTTTGTTGTGTGCCTTGTATGCAGGAGTTCATTGTGACTACCTTGTGTTGTGTGCCTTGTATGCAGGAGTTTATTGTGACTACCTTGTGTTGTGTGCCTTGTATGCAGGAGTTCATTGTGACTACCTTGTGTTGTGTGCCTTGTATGCAGGAGTTGATTGTGACTACCTTGTGTTGTGTGCCTTGTATGCAGGAGTTGATTGTGACTACCTTGTGTTGTGTGCCTTGTATGCAGGAGTTGATTGTGACTACCTTGTGTTGTGTGCCTTGTATGCAGGAGTTCATTGTGACTACCTTGTGTTGTGTGCCTTGTATGCAGGAGTTTATTGTGACTACCTTGTGTTGTGTGCCTTGTATGCAGGAGTTGATTGTGACTACCTTGTGTTGTGTGCCTTGTATGCAGGAGTTCATTGTGACTACCTTGTGTTGTGTGCCTTGTATGCAGGAGTTTATTGTGACTACCTTGTGTTGTGTGCCTTGTATGCAGGAGTTGATTGTGACTACCTTTGTTGTGTGCCTTGTATGCAGGAGTTGATTGTGACTACCTTGTGTTGTGTGCCTTGTATGCAGGAGTTGATTGTGACTACCTTGTGTTGTGTGCCTTGTATGCAGGAGTTGATTGTGACTACCTTGTGTTGTGTGCCTTGTATGCAGGAGTTTATTGTGACTACCTTGTGTTGTGTGCCTTGTATGCAGGAGTTGATTGTGACTACCTTGTGTTGTGTGCCTTGTATGCAGGAGTTCATTGTGACTACCTTTGTTGTGTGCCTTGTATGCAGGAGTTCATTGTGACTACCTTTGTTGTGTGCCTTGTATGCAGGAGTTCATTGTGACTACCTTGTGTTGTGTGCCTTGTATGCAGGAGTTCATTGTGACTACCTTGTGTTGTGTGCCTTGTATGCAGGAGTTGATTGTGACTACCTTGTGTTGTGTGCCTTGTATGCAGGAGTTCATTGTGACGTCCCTGAAAAGCTTTGGCTACGTGACGCTGATGTGTGGAGACGGCACCAATGACGTTGGAGCCCTCAAGCACGCCCATGTTGGTGAGTCGGTGACCTGAAAAAGAAACTTCAAAAGTGTTCACAAAATAAATAATGATCACACAGATCAATGGGAGGCATTTGTTTCCACACTAAACCTGTGATTCCAAAACTGCCCAGCAATCTTTGTGATCATTATTTGTTTTGTCTTCTGGAATCCAGCGGTCCACCTATCTTTAAAACTGTTCTCATCAAATCCTGAAATGTCTGTGCTTTGAGCATGTTTGTCCTAAGAATATCAAGTTACCAAAAAAACACATGTATTCATTCCCACAAACGTGAAATTGTTGTTTTTTTATTTGGTAGTGCACATATCACTCCAGGCATGCTCAAATCATGGGCATTTCAGCATTTTAACTCAAACGTTTTTTAACAGTATAAAGTCTTCAGTGATTCAATTCTGATCTTTGTAGCATTTCTGAAACCTTGTCCCAGAGTCATAGGCCCATAAAGAAGAAGCATCTACAACAGGTCCTGAGCCTCTTTGTTGGTATACACAAGGGGAGTTTTTCTGACAACCGAAGTTGTCTTGTCGGTGTATAACTGTGAATAAGCTCCAGCAGGTATCCTGCAATAGCACCACCAACACACTTCAACACACTAGGACTCTCCAATGCCAAACGCAGACTTGTGAAGCCCTACATGTAGGACTGCTGGGCAGAGTACTGACTGCTGGGCAGGGTACTGACTGCTGGGCAGGGTTCTGACTGCTGGGCAGAGTACTGACTGCTGGGCAGGGTACTGACTGCTGGGCAGGGTTCTGACTGCTGGGCAGGATACTGACTGCTGGGCAGAGTACTGACTGCTGGGCAGGGTACTGACTGCTGGGCAGGATACTGACTGCTGGGCAGGATACTGACTGCTGGGCAGAGTACTGACTGCTGGGCAGGGTACTGACTGCTGGGCAGGATACTAACTGCTGGGCAGAGTACTGACTGCCGAGCAGAGTACTGACTGCTGGGCAGGGTACTAACTGCTGGGCAGAGTACTGACTGCTAGGCAGAGTACTGACTGCCGGGCAGAGTACTGACTGCTGGGCAGGGTACTGACTGCTGGGCAGAGTACTGACTGCTGGGCAGAGTACTGACTGCTGGGCAGAGTACTAACTGCTGGGCAGAGTACTGACTGCTGGGCAAAGTACTGACTGCTAGGCAGAGTACTGACTGCTGGGCAGAGTACTGACTGCAGGACAGAGTGCTGACTGCTGGGCAGAGTACTGACTGCGGGGCAGAGTACTGACTGCAGGGCAAAGTACTGACTGCAGGGCAAAGTACTGACTGCTAGGCAGAGTACTGACTGCTGGGCAGAGTACTGACTGCCGGGCAGATTACTGAATGCCGGGCAGAGTACTGAATGCCGGGCAGAGTACTGACTGCTGGGCAGATTACTGACTGCTGGGCAGAGCACTGACTGCTGGGCAGAGTACTGACTGCTGGGCAGAGTACTGACTGCCGGGCAGATTACTGAATGCCGGGCAGAGTACTGAATGCCGGGCAGAGTACTGACTGCTGGGCAGAGTACTGACTGCTGGGCAGAGCACTGACTGCTGGGCAGAGCACTGACTGCTGGGCAGAGTACTGACTGCCGGGCAGAGTACTGACTGCTGGGCAGAGCACTGACTGCTGGGCAGAGCACTGATTGCCGGGCAGAGTACTGATTGCTGGGCAGAGCACTGACTGCTGGGCAGAGTACTGACTGCCGGGCAGAGTACTGACTGCTGGGCAGAGCACTGACTGCTGGGCAGAGCACTGACTGCTGGGCAGAGCACTGACTGCTGGGCAGAGCACTGAATGCCGGGCAGAGCACTGACTGCTGGGCAGAGTACTGAATGCTGGGCAGAGCACTGACTGGCTGCTGCTTGTTTTCAAGGGGTGGCCCTCCTATCCAACGCCCCTGAGAAGCTTCCAGAAAGGAAGAAACCCAGGAAAGAAGAGGTAAGCCTGAATATGTGTTTTTGCCTTATTCTTGCCTAGCCTTTCTCTTCAATATTCTTGTCATGTCCATGAGAAGATTGAGTGACCATCAGAGCTTATGTGTGACCAGCCAGCATGAAGTAGTCCTGACTCTTGCAAGGGGATTTGCCGCCACATGACGGGGGTATGTGTGAGTCTGTTACATGTTTATGCAGAAATGCACATCAGGAACACACAATTTTCATGTTCTCAAATAATTGTCTCACCAAAAAAAGTTTAAATGCATTAACTCTTCTCATCCCATTCGCCGCACTGTGCGCCAAATCGCATTCAGTTGCCTCCCACCCACCGCACGCTGCGCCAAAACTACTTCGCTTCGTTTCTTTGTATAATCCACACTTTCTAGTGTTCCCTTTCGGACCCAATGTGGTTTTAGAGCAGTAGAGAGCTCTCCCACAACGTTAGATGAACGTCTAACGCAGAGCGTGAGGTTTAATGCGACTTTTGTGGACCGATTGTGATTGTTTTGATCGAAATGTCTGAGAACATCCCGGAAGTTCTGCATCGCTCTGCGCTAAAGCTTTTTTGCTTCGTTTCTTTGTATAACCACACTTTATAGTGTTCCCTATCGGACCTAATGTGGTTTTACACAGTAGAGACGTCTCTCACAACGTTAGATGAACGTGTAACGTGGACTGATTGTGATTGATTTAATCGAGATGTCTGAAGGATGACTGTCATTGTGATGGACGGTTCTTCTGTATGTCAGTGCTAGAAAACTGTTAAAGATATTTATTTTAAATTTTGACTGGACATTTCCCAATGGATGATTATTGTGTGGTGAAATTCTGGAAAGGATCAGTGGGATCATTACCAAGATATTGCTCGGTAACCTCAAATTCAGCATGCTCCTATTTCTTGGTTTTTGAAACAAGTGTGTAATTTCAAGCATGCTTTCTCAGTTTTGCTAAAGGCAACTAACGTTTTTTTGTTTTAGTCGTGTAGGGCATTCATTTTCCTTCAAAATGATATGCCACATGATGCATGTAGTATCTTCTCTAGAGGCACAATACACTCTCAAAAGAGCACTACCGGGTGTGTGTTTCTCTGCAGAAAATAAATTGTGTTGTGTTCTGTATAAACCTGGTAAGGGAAGAGTTAAACTGAACTTTATATCTTTTCACCTCTGCTATGCAGCACCTTTGAAGGAAAATTTAATATAGATGCCATTTTCTTTAAATTGCCACTTGCAAAACAAACCTCTTCAGTTGAGCATAGATTCTATCATTTTGATCCTACAGCGTTCTTATATCAAATGAATAAGAAAAGAATGTGTGTCTAAATGAATAAGAAAGACTCTAAATGAAGAAGAAAAGACTGCATGTCTAAATGAATTAGAAATGACTGTGTCTAAATGAAGAAGAAAAGACTGCATGTCTAAATGAATTAGAAAAGACTGCACATCTAAATAAATTAGAAAAGACTGCATGTCTAAATAATATGTTTCCAAATGTCAAAATATCGAAGTCAGGACTGGTTTTGTAGTGGCCAGTCAGGTGACTGCATTGTGTGATAATTCTTGGTGACTGCAAGTGCAGTCAGGACTGGTTTTGTAGTGGCCAGTCAGGTGACTGCATTGTGTGATAATTCTTGGTGACTGCAAGTGCAGTCAGGACTGGTTTTGTAGTGGCCAGTCAGGTGACTGCATTGTGTGATAATTCTTGGTGACTCAGTCCCCCAAGAGGTAGACAAGGAAAACCAAGACATCTGACAGACAGGACATACAATGGGTATAAATTGTCACATGATTGGGCAAACAGTGTCACTAGAGACAGGAGCTATCAACTCAAGATTGAACATGCAGTGACCTAAATAACTTGTCTTGTTCATCTGGCCTCTAATGGTCTTTCTGGGGTAAAATCAATGGAGTCGGAATCCTAGTGCATGTGCGATTGACTGAGTTTTTAAATTTATTGATAATTGACTTGTATTGAATTGACTGGAATTTGCCTTGACTTGAATTGACTTGACTTGACTTTATTTGACTTGACTTTATTTGACTTGACTTGGTTTGACTTACTTGACTTAAGTGTCTTGAATGGACTTGAATGGCTTAAATGGACTTGAATGACCTGGTTGACTTGACTTGTTTGACTTGGCTTGACTTGAATTGAATGGGGGTAAGAATGGACCTACCACTTCTCTCTACAAGATTCATCAAAGGTGAAAAACTAGAGGAATCAGGACATGGCTGGATCTTACACTAACGGACTTCAATTAATGTTGTAGTCAATAGTCTTGCATAGCCTACAAAGGCTGATAGGTTGTAAAATCTCATTCATTCATTCATTCATTCATTCATTCTGGTTACAGGGACCACCTGCACAGGATGGGGAGGTGGTGGGGACAGAGCGTCCAGGACAGCCCCTCCCCAGGCCAGGCAAGGTGGTTGGGCGTGCAGCCAAGCAGCGCGCAGTGGCCCGCGGTGAAAATCTGGCTACCACCCAGGTGTGTATGCAAGTACTCATAGTGTGGTGTAGTCACAAGGTCTGGCCACCACCCAGGTGTGTATGCAACTACTGATAGTGTGGTGTAGTCACAAGGTCTGGCCACCACCCAGGTGTGTATGCAACTACTGATAGTGTGGTGTAGTCACAAGGTCTGGCCACCACCCAGGTGTGTATGCAAGTACTCATAGTGTGGTGTAGTCACAAGGTCTGGCCACCACCCACGTGTGTATGCAACTACTGATAGTGTGGTGTAGTCACAAGGTCTGGCCACCACCCACGTGTGTATGCAACTACTGATAGTGTGGTGTAGTCACAAGGTCTGGCCACCACCCAGGTGTGTATGCAACTACTGATAGTGTGGTGTAGTCACAAGGTCTGGCCACCACCCAGGTGTGTATGCAACTACTGATAGTGTGGTGTAGTCACAAGGTCTGGCCACTATCCACGTGTGTATGCAAGTACTGATAGTGTGGTGTAATCACAAGGTCTGGCCACTATCCACGTGTGTATGCAACTACTGATAGTGTGGTGTAGTCACAAGGTCTGGCCACTATCCACGTGTGTATGCAACTACTGATAGTGTGGTGTAGTCACAAGGTCTGGCCACTATCCACGTGTGTATGCAATTACTGATAGTGTGGTGTAGTCACAAGGTCTGGCCACCACCCACGTGTGTATGCAACTACTGATAGTGTGGTGTAGTCACAAGGTCTGGCCACTATCCACGTGTGTATGCAACTACTGATAGTGTGGTGTAGTCACAAGGTCTGGCCACCACCCAGGTGTGTATGCAAGTACTCATAGTGTGGTGTAGTCACAAGGTCTGGCCACTATCCACGTGTGTATGCAAGTACTGATAGTGTGATGTAGTCACAAAGTCTGACCACTATCCACGTGTGTATGCAACTACTGATAGTGTGGTGTAGTCACAAAGTCTGGTCTGGTCTGACACAAGAGTTATTGTCACAAAGCGTGGCATTGTACAAGTGTAATTTCCAGACTTGTGGATTTAAGGAGTGGGCCAAACTTTGTTTCATTTCTCTTTTAGCCTTTATAGATCTTTTTGGTCCTCTATTGAGATGACTTTTCACGTCATTTAAAAAATACTATTCTCATGATTGAAAACCATCATTGTAATGTTGTAAAAATTGGGGCTTTACATAGCCTTGAGGCTGACAGGACCTTTAACTCCAGCCAGCCATTCCTCTGTAAAAGTGTTACTGACACTGGATGCCCCCTCATCAACTGGAGCCCCTGGCTGCTGGGCTCTCTGGGCCTTCTCCAACAGCTCAGTTAGGAGCCTGCTCCAACAGCTCAGTTAGGGGCCTGCTCCAACAGCTCAGTTAGGGGCCTGCTCCAACAGCTCAGTTAGGGGCCTGCTCCAACAGCTCAGTTAGGGGCCTGCTCCAACAGCTCAGTTAGGGGCCTGCTCCAACAGCTCAGTTAGGGGCCTGCTCCAACAGCTCAGTTAGGGTCCTGCTCCAACAGCTCAGTTAGGAGCCTGCTCCAACAGCTCAGTTAGGGGCCTGCTCCAACAGTTCAGTTAGGGCCAGCTCCAACAGCTCAGTTAGGGGCCTGCTCCAACAGCTCAGTTAGGGGCAGCTCCAACAGCTCAGTTAGGGCCAGCTCCACGCAGTAGAAAAGATTTCCAGGGGGCTTTGGGAGAGGGTCAGATCATTCAGGTCCAACCATGCTCTCAAAACGCCTTTGAAATTTGAACCCAATCCATGCTCAAAACATCAGGGATAGATCAGCCCTTGCTTGCAAATAGATCAGAACAACAGATGGACACCTGGAGCCATGACCGGGTGTGGCCCTCCCCCCCAATAGTGTCAACAAGTTTGAAGGATCCGCCTGCTGCCTCACTCCATGGGAAGTTTCTTGCTATTTCTTGCCACAATGTTGACAGCAGTGTTGATAATTAACTGCTCATTTGTCTGAAAGTGCCAATGACTCAATGAGAGAAAGTCAGATGTGTCTGAAGGTTTGGACACTATCCTGGCTGCACAGCCGTGAACCTCTTGTAAGTCAGGGGTGAGAATAGACCCGCCACGATTTCCTACATGGCATGACAGGCAACTTACTAAGGAAATCAAGACTTGTCTTACTCTTACTCTAAATCTTGGTATTTTGTGGTCAAAGGCCTTACATAACCCACAAAGGCTGATAGGCAGTGAAACTTCATTCATTCATTCATTCATTCATTCGTTCGTTCCAGTCTCTTAGCTTTGCATGCACTCAAGCTGTTGCTGACATGATTTGCTTTGATCTTGGTGCTGGCTGAACCTGTCTTGACTTGCATCCGTGTCTTTGAGCAGAAGAAGCTGTCCCAGATGCTGAAGGAGATTGAGGAAGAAGAGAAGTCTCAAGTCGTCCGCCTTGGAGATGCCAGTGTTGCCTCCCCTTTTACCTCCAAACTGTCTACTGTGCTCAGTGGTCAGTTGCCTCTGTCTCTGTCTGTCTCTGTCTCTGTCTTTCTGTCTGTCTGTCTCTTTCTGTCTGTCCCTCTCTTTCTGTCTGTCCATCTGTCTGCCCGTCTGTCCGACCTTCTGTCTGTCTGTCCGTCTCCCTCCCTCCCCTCCCCTCCCCTCCCCTCCCCTCCCTCCCTCCCTTCCCTCCCTCCCCCTCCCCTCCCCTCCCCTCCCCTTCCCTCCCTCCCTCCCCCCCTCTCTCTCTCACTCTCCCCCCCCCCCTGCAGATGTGTGTGTGTATCTATGCCTGCATGTGTGTGTTGCATTTGGTTGGTGCTTCCTGATCCCCCTTTCAACAGCTGGAACGCATGACTGTCACAGGGTTTAGGGACCTACTCCTGTAGTTCAGTCTGAAACACTGGCAAGCAGTCAAAGTGGCTACCTGAAAGCTTGAATACTGCATTTAGATCACTAAAAAAAAAAGAGAAAAAAAACAACAGAGTTCACATGTGTATGTTGTACTTGATGTGTGCATACATAAATTATGTTAATTTATCCATCTATCTGTCTGATCCCATGCCTCCTACATTGCAGAAAAGTCAAAGAGAACACTGTTCAACAGGGTTTATTGCGTTTTCCAATAGCTATCAGAGTATCGATCATTCTGGTGGGTGTAATTCAAGTGTATTTCTCCTTCATATGGTGAGTGAAGGAGTGGTACTCTTAGAGCTCGAGCATTGGTAGACCGTCGATCCGTTGATGTCAGCTGTTGTGCTGTCTTCGTTCATGGGTCCAGGTGTGGCTGACCAGTCCAGTTCTTGGGCAGTGGAATGACACATCGACTGGCGCAGAGGCAGAGGCCTTCCTTCGCTCCCTGGCACTGGTCATCTCTTCCACGACTCTTCTCACATTGAGCGAAGGCTCTCTGTGTTAAAGCACGCCAGCCCGCTCTGTCTTCAGCGCAGGACTCCAGCTCTCTTGCAGGGATGCCATGGTGCTTCAGGCTGTCTTTGATACAGTCCTCTTAGTGCGATTCTTTGAGTAGAAGGCAATGATCCTTGTTAGACAGTGCCCCCTTTCATTTGACGTGTGTCTGATTGTCAGTCTTAATCTTACCTCCCTCAGGACGTTGCATTGCGTTGCAGTGTGTCTGATTGTCAGGCTAAATCTTACCTCCCTCAGGACATTGCATTGCGTTGCAGTGTGTCTGATTGTCAGTCTTAATCTTACCTCCCTCAGGACATTGCATTGCGTTGCAGTGTGTCTGATTGTCAGGCTAAATCTTACCTCCCTCAGGACATTGCATTGCGTTGCAGTGTGTCTGATTGTCAGGCTAAATCTTACCTCCCTCAGGACATTGCATTGCGTTGCAGTGTGTCTGATTGTCAGGCTAAATCTTACCTCCCTCAGGACATTGCATTGCGTTGCAGTGTGTCTGATTGTCAGGCTTAATCTTACCTCCCTCAGGACATTGCATTGCGTTGCAGTGTGTCTGATTGTCAGGCTAAATCTTACCTCCCTCAGGACATTGCATTGCGTTGCAGTGTGTCTGATTGTCAGTCTTAATCTTACCTCCCTCAGGACATTGCATTGCGTTGCAGTGTGTCTGATTGTCAGGCTAAATCTTACCTCCCTCAGGACATTGCATTGCGTTGCAGTGTGTCTGATTGTCAGGCTAAATCTTACCTCCCTCAGGACGTTGCATTGCGTTGCAGTGTGTCTGATTTTCAGGCTAAATCTTACCTCCCTCAGGACATTGCATTGCGTTGCAGTGTGTCTGATTGTCAGGCTAAATCTTACCTCCCTCAGGACATTGCATTGCAGTGTGTCTGATTGTCAGGCTTAATCTTACCTCCCTCAGGACGTTGCATTGCGTTGCAGTGTGTCTGATTGTCAGTCTTAATCTTACCTCCCTCAGGGCATTGCATTGCGTTGCAGTGTGTCTGATTGTCAGGCTAAATCTTACCTCCCTCAGGACATTGCATTGCGTTGCAGTGTGTCTGATTGTCAGGCTAAATCTTACCTCCCTCAGGACATTGCATTGCGTTGCAGTGTGTCTGATTGTCAGTCTTAATCTTACCTCCCTCAGGACATTGCATTGCGTTGCAGTGTGTCTGATTGTCAGTCTTAATCTTACCTCCCTCAGGACGTTGCATTGCGTTGCAGTGTGCCACATCATCAAACAGGGGCGCTGCACACTGGTGACCACGCTGCAGATGTTCAAGATTCTGGCGCTGAATGCACTGGTGCTGGCCTACTCGCAGAGTGTGCTCTACCTGGAGGGTGTCAAGCTGTCTGACACCCAGGCCACGCTGCAAGGCCTGCTGCTGGCTGGCTGCTTCCTCTTCATCTCTAGGTCCAAGGTACAGAAAGGGTGGATAGATTGGATTGGATTTGACTGGGTTGGATTGCATTTAAATGCATTGGATTGGATTGGATTGAATCAAATTGGATTGGATTGAATTGGATTGATATTAATTCATTTGAATCAAATTGCATTAGATTGGTATGGATTGAATCAAATTGGATTTGATTGATTTGAATTGGACTGAATGAAATTTTATTTGATAGGTTTGGACTGAACTGAATCAAATTGAATCAAATGCATTGCATTGCATTGAATTGAATTAGCAGTCTTTATTTCACATGAAGGGTGAATTAGGCATAGCTGCACGTCTTGCATTTGCCGTTAAATTTTTAAAAATAACTTAAGTAACATGATAAGATCACAAATTCATGGCAACCAAAGAGTATCACACAGGAATCACCAGTGCAAATGAAGCAAGTGAATTACCTAGGATGATTGTACACACACTAAAATGTGGAGTTTATGTTTGAAATTCTGCAAGGATTTTACAAGTTTCAGAGAGCTGGATCATATTTTCCACATTGTAGCTCCTGAAGAGTTGAAGATGAAAATGAAGAGATGGGCAGCCAGTAAAGATCTGTCACCTCAGAACCTGACATCTCTCAATGAAATAAAGCAAAAGGCAGTAGTTCATACACATTTTCTCCGCAACATCTGCTGATGAGGTTACTGCACACTTCATCCTGTGATGAAATGGGCTGAGTGAAACATTTTTATAAGACACAGCCTGTGATGTCAGGGAGAGAGGGAGACACAGATGAACGGACAGACAGACGGACGGACGGATGGATGGTGTTTTGCGGCCTATCAGCCTTTGTAGGCTATGTAAGGCCATTAAGCATGAAAATCACTAGAACAGTTTGGAGTTAACGCAAATCAAGTCACGGTGTCCCTAGCCATTTACCTCTTACGAATGCAGTGGGTCAATTCTTACCCCGAACGCACAGGAGGATCATACGGACGTACAGAAGGACAAACAGTCAGATGCATAAAGGCATATCAAACACACATCACAACACACAAACACATATCATGCCACATCACACACACACTATCACCTCCCTCCACAGTCACTCACACAATTCTCGAAATCTTTCTGCTTTGGCGTCTAGGGGTATCAATCGTGGAGGGCGGGATAATTAATTCACTCACTCTCTCTCACGCTCACATGACGTGACACAATGTTCATTAAGGATCTTCTTTAATGAAACTGAATCATTAATAAAATCAAATTCAAGGCAATATGAATAAGAATGTCAATCAATCCTATCAGTCTATACTCTCTGACTGAAAAGTAGAGGATTAATTTCACTGACCCAAAAACCCAAGTTGACCCAGAGTTACTCACAGTTCACGCAGATAGGCGATGACGTTGCTAGAACTTTCCAACGATGAAAATTCTGCCCAAAACGATGCCCACTCAGAAATGAGCATTCACAAGCACACGCTCTCTCTCTCAAGGCTACACCTCGAAAGGAGAGGATCAAAAAGGCCATAGACATTTGTGGGCTCACCCAGACACACGTACACGTGCGGACACAGGTTTGAACACCAGCCAGCGTTCAGAACCAAATGATGAAAACTTTCATGAGGCGAGACGGCGTCATAATCCGGCAAAGATGGACCTTCATTTGTAGAGGACACTGTTTACAACCTTTCAGATGGTCGGGGGAGGATTAAACTTTTAACGTGTTTTCATCTCAACACGGAGCTGCTCGAAAATACGTCTGCTCATAACGATACTCCTGGAGTCAACTAAAAAACATAATTCCAGCGTCTTCGACAAGAGTTATTCACAGCGCATGCGCCACCACCTCCCGTCAATCAAATCATTGTTGCGTCACTGATAATTCAAAAAACAGCCGGTTCAAACCTATCTCAGAGTGCAAAGCTCAGCTTGTTCCCACTGAACATTGACATGGCGTTCGTTTCAAACAACACAGAAAAATGGAACAAAGGCCGAACCGTAACACACACACATACATACACACACACACACATACATACACACACACACACACACACACACACACACACACACACACACACACACACACACACACACACACACACTCATACATACACTCATACATACACACACACATACACACACACATGCACACACACACACACATGACAGATGGGTGGACTGCCTGTTTGTTCGACTGACCAACCAAGGGTTGTTTGAAAACCAACACTTTTTTGTGTGCCTTACATAGGCAATGCAGGACATGTGTGAAAACACTTCAGAGACCATATTCTCAAAACTGCCACTGGCGAAATACTTGATTTTATTGGGCATGAGTTCAACCATTTTGATCTTGCAGTTTTCATACTTATATGGAAAGCATCGAAAAATAGTGCTGACCTCTAAAATACTGGCATCTGCAAACACCAAAAACTGGAGTTAGGACTGGTTTTGCGGTGGCAGGCCTCCTATGTGGGATTGGGCGGGTTTCCACCTCATGCGGCTCTGTGGCGGAGTGGTCATTGCGCTTGACATGCAGTGGCTTGAGGTCAGTGGGTGCTGTGTTTGAAGCTGTATGGTTCCCAGAGTTGCATCATTGAGCAAGGTGCTTGTATTCACATTGCTTCTCCCCACCCAGGAGTAGAACTGCGTACCTGTGAGGGCAGAGATGGCTCACTGTAGTGCAATGAACCCTTGCATGTGGCCATGAACCAGCAGTGGGTTGGAGTTCTCCCCAGGGAGTGGAGCTGGTGCTGGTGCCTGAGTGGGTGTGTCTGTCTGTCACTGTTTGTTGTCAGGTGCCAGCGAAGGATCCATCAAGAAGCCCACTGATCAGGGGTAAAGTGTAAAGTGGTTTGAGAGCAAGACGTGGCTGATGAGTAACTATTAAAAAAACCAGACCTTTACCTGTATATGTCCTCCATGTCCTCTGTGTGCCTGCCTGCAGCCTCTGAAGACGCTGTCCAAGGAAAGACCCCTTCCCAACATCTTCAACAGCTACACCATCGTCACAGTGCTGATGCAGTTTGCGGTCCACTTCTCCGCCCTCATCTACCTCGTCCAGCAGGCCATGCTGCTGGAGCCCAGAAAGTGCGTGAAGTGCCTGCCTCGTCCTGTCTTGTCTTCGCTCCTCCTTTGTTACAATACAGTGCAATACAATACAGTACAATACAGTACAATACAATACAATGCAATACAGTGCAATACAGTGCAATACAATACAGTACAATACAATACAGTGCAATACAATACAGTGCAATACAATACAGTGCAATACAGTACAATGCAACATAGTACAATGCAATACAGTACAATACAATACAGTGCAATACTATACAGTGCAATACAATACAATACAGTGCAATGCAATGCAATACAGTGCAACACAATGCAATACAGTGCAATACCATTCAGTGCAATACAATACAGTTCAATACAATGCAATACAGTGCAATACCATACAGTGCAATACCATACAGTGCAATACCATACTGTGCAATACCATACAGTGCAATACAATACAGTTCAATACAATACAGTGCAATACAGTGCAGTGCAATACAATGCAATACAGTACAATGCAATACAATACAGTGCAATACTATACAATGCAATACAGTGCAATACAATACAGTGCAATACAATACAGTGCAATACAATGCAGTGCAATACAGTGCAGTGCAATACAATGCAATACAGTACAATGCAATACAATACAGTGCAATACTATACAATGCAATACAGTGCAATACAATGCAATAGAGTGCAATACAATGCAATAAAGTGCAATACAGTACAAATGCAATACAATACAGTGCAATACAGTACAATACAATACAGTGCAATACAGTACAATGCAACATAGTACAATGCAATACAGTACAATACAATACAGTGCAATACTATACAGTGCAATACAGTACAATACAATACAATACATTACTTGACTTCCAGGAAAAATAATCTTTACATAGTTCCTCTTTTGCGTTACAGGACAGAAATAAAAAGGGATTATTAAAATGTTAAAAGCATGTGATATTATGTATCTAGGTAAACAAGGTGTAAAGCATTGTTAATAAGGAATTGCATCATTATGTTAAGAGCATTTTGAGAGGATAAAATTAATCTGTGAGTGACACTAAATTTCACACACAAGTGCATGCACACGCACACACACACTCACACACAGACATACACACACAGGCACACACACATGCACACATACACACACACGCATGCACACACAGACACACACACATGCACACACACATGCATGTTATATGGATGGCTACCTGTCCCCCCACCTCCCCCGCAGTCTGGTCACCCGCTATGTTAAGTGACACATATGCTTTATTCTTTGCCTTTTATAAATGATTTTTCATGCTCGGTCATACAGATAAAACTAGGGAGCGTATGCAAAGAGAAACTAGTTGTCAAAATACACGTATTTAGATGAGGATGTGGATAAGATGAACTGAATGGCTTGTTTACAGGATGAGGAAAGCAGTTGTTTCCTCTCTTCCCACACCTTGTACTGTTTCCTTACACTCCCTTTTCTGGTGTTTGCTCTCTTCCCACACCTTGTACTGTTTCCTTACACTCCCTTTTCTGGTGTTTCCTCTCTTCCCACACCTTGTACTGTTTCCTTGCACTCCCTTTTCTGGTGTTTCCTCTCTTCCCACACCTTGTACTGTTTCCTTACACTCCCTTTTCTGGTGTTTCCTCTCTTCCCACACCTTGTACTGTTTCCTTGCACTCCCTTTTCTGGTGTTTCCTCTCTTCCCACACCTTGTACTGTTTTCCTTGCACTCCCTTTTTCTGGTGTTTCCTCTCTTCCCACACCTTGTACTGTTTCCTTACACTCCCTTTCTGGTGTTTCCATCTCTTCCCCCACCTTGTACTGTTTCCTTACACTCCCTTTTTCTGGTGTTTCCTCTCTTCCACACCTTGTAACTGTTTTCCTTACACTCCCTTTTCTGGTGTTTGCTCTCTTCCCCCACACTTGTACTGTTTCCTTGCACTCCCTTTTTCTGGTGTTTTCTCTCTCTTCCCACACCTTGTACTGTTTCCTTACACTCCCTTTTCTGGTGTTTCCTCTCTTCCCACACCTTGTACTGTTTCCTTGCACTCCCTTTTCTGGTGTTTCCTCTCTTCCCACACCTTGTACTGTTTCCTTGCACTCCCTTTTCTGGTGTTTCCTCTCTTCCCACACCTTGTACTGTTTCCTTACACTCCCTTTTCTGGCTTGCATTTGGGATCCAGTTCTGTGGTGGAGCTGCTCAGTTGGGGTGTACAGGACAGGAATTGTTGCCTTATAGGTGGGGGGTGTACTTGTAGGTGGGGGGGTGTACCAGACCTGTTTACCCTTCCGCAATTTGCGGAAATCTTCCGATTTTGAGTCCGAGTCTCCGCTTTTACGGATGTAAAATAAAATCTTCCGCGGCCGATATTTCGCTGAAAAAAATCGAAAGGGTGGTTGTTTGCACGACGGCCGTGCGGATAGCTTCGCTGGTTGCAATTGTCGATTTGTTTGTTCTTATCATCGGCATGACCGGCGTGCAAATAACTTCCCTTTCGCGTCACGAATGTAAGGTCGTTTCTGATTGGCTCTTTGTTTAAATTGGGCCAATGAGAATTCGCAACGCACTGAGCCGTACCGGAAATGCATCGGAGAAAGTTCTTGCAAGCTTCTCACGTGCGAAATTTTGCAAGCTTCTCACGTGCGAAATTTTGAAAGCATGTCTGGCCACAAGAGAAACCACGAAACGGACGACGAGTGCGAAGATGGCCCACCAACTTCGAAAGTCGTCGCTAAAAAGCGATACGTGCAGAAATGGAGGCCAGAGTATCAAACCTCCTTTCCATCTTTGTGCAAGTCAAAGGATTTCGGCCCCACACATGCTTTTTGTCAGGTTTGCGAAAGCCACTTCCAAATCAGTCATGGGGGAAGAAACGATTGCGATCGGCACGTTAAAACAGCAATGCACAAGGAGAGGGAAAAAACTGTGAAGGAAAGGGCCAAAGCACCGTAGATTACAGAGTTTTTCCAAGGCCCCTCCACTTCTAGTTCCACATCATCGGAGTCCAAGTTGGGGGTTATCAGAGCCGAGGCACTGATGTGCCAATTGATCGCCAACAGCAACCTGTCTCTCTCTTCTGCTGACTACCTCACCAAGCTCTTCAAGGAAATGTTTCCGGACTCAAAAATTGCTGCAAGTAAGCCATTTTGATGATGCTACCCTGAAGCAGCTCAAGAGTGCTTACTACTTGAGCCTCAACAAATGAACGGAAGCCATTCCAGTGATATGTGTGTGTGTGTGTGTGTGTGTGTGTGTGTGTGAAGAGAGAGTGTGTGTGTATGTGTGAATCCTTTCTGACCAAGACAAGTGTGAAAAAAACTGGTGATTGTGCTTTGACAGTGACAAATTTTGTACCTAATTTTCGTGACTCTTTCTTCCATTCTATGGAGGCTTCAGTTAAGGAAATTGCTAGTTCATAAAACGGTGAGTGTGTTTTTCTTTTCATTTTGGTATGATAATGTGTGAACAAGAATCTTCCTCTTGAAGATCAAAACCTTCCGCATTTTTCTGGTTATTTATCAAATCTTCCGCATAAGGGTTTTTGGGGGTAAACAGGTCTGGTGTACTTGTAGGTGGGGGGTGTACTTGTAGGTGGGGGGTGTACTTGTAGGTGGGGGGTGTACAGGACAGGAATTGTTGCCTTGTAGGTGGGGGGTGTACTTGTAGGTGGGGGGTGTACTTGTAGGTGGGGGGTGTACAGGACAGGAATTGTTGCCTTATAGGTGGGGGGTGTACTTGTAGGTGGGGGGTGTACTTGTAGGTGGGGGGTGTACAGGACTGGAACTATCACCTTGTAGGGGGTGGGGGTGTACTTGTAGGTGGGGGTGTACTTGTAGGTGGGGGGTGTACTTGTAGGTGGGGGGTGTACTTGTAGGTGGGGGGTGTACTTGTAGGTGGGGGGTGTACTTGTAGGTGGGGGGTGTACTTGTAGGTGGGGGGTGTACTTGTAGGTGGGGGGTGTACAGGACAGGAATTGTTGCCTTATAGGTGGGGGGTGTACTTGTAGGTGGGAGGTGTACTTGTAGGTGGGGGGTGTACAGGACTGGAATTATCACCTTGTAGGGGGTGGGGGTGTACTTGTAGGTGGGGGGTGTAAGTGGGGGGGGGGTGTACTTGTAGGTGGAGGGTGTACTTGTAGGTGGGGGGTGTACAGGACAGGAATTGTTGCCTTGTAGGGGTGGGGGTGTACTTGTAGGTGGGGGGTGTACAGGACTGGAATTATCACCTTGTAGGGAGTGGGGGTGTACTTGTAGGTGGGGGGTGTAGGTGGGGGGGGGGGGATGTACTTGTAGGTGGGGGGTGTACTCTATCATCTGATATAGTACTCCTTGGTGGGGGGTGTACTTGTAGGTGGAGAGTGTACTTGTAGGTGGGGGGTGTACAGGACAGGAATTGTTGCCTTGTAGGGGTGGGGGTGTACTTGTAGGTGGGGGGTGTACAGTATAGGTGTACTGTGTAGGTGTGTACTGTGTAGGTGTGTACTGTGTAGGTGTGTACTGTGTAGGTGTGTACTGTGTAGGTGTGTACTGTGTAGGTGTGTACTGTGTAGGTGTGTACTGTGTAGGTGTGTACTGTGTAGGTGTGTACTGTGTAGGTGTGTTGTGTACTTGTAGGTGGGGGTGTAAGGCCTGGATTGTCACCATTGTAGGGGTGGGGGGTGTCTCTTGTTAGGTGTGGTGGTAGGTGGGGGGGTGGTAGGTGGGGGGGGTGTCACCGATTGGCGGGGGGGGGAGGGTGGGGGTGTACGTTGTAGGTGGGGGTGGTGTAAAAAAAAAAAAAACATTGTAGGTGGGGGGTGTACTTTGGTAGGTGACAGGTGTAGCTTGTAGGTGGGGTGGACTGGTAGGTGGCGGGTGGCGTACAGGACAGGAATTGTTGCCTTATAGGTGGGGGGGTGGTGTACTTGTTGGAGTATGGGGGTGTACAGAAGACAGAGGAATTGTTGCCTTATAGGTGGGGGGTTTATACTT
>JAWQFJ010000053.1:0-72500 GCA_034096865.1 Theodoxus fluviatilis
AATCCCCAGAATGTATAGCATTAAAACTAGTCTATAATTACATTTAAAAGTGCCATAGTTCCAGATCATAAAGATAATACAGTCATTCGTTGGATCATTCATCCTATACTTGATTACTTGGAGAATTTTCCAACGTTTCACTGCGTAGTTTAAACGCATAACATATGTACATTGCAACGTCTCGTGTTTTCGTGACATCGCGTCCATCAAGCAGGTACTTTACCTCGGCGTATCTAGCCTTTTGCATATGTTTTAAAATATATTTGCGCCTCAGATCTTTGTACACATGACAGTGGATTAAAAAGTGACTTTCGTCTTCATAGCTTGTACAGAAAGGACACTCTTTTTCTGAGTTTTGTTCATTTCTACGACTGGCTTGCGAACAAATGCATCCCTAAATTTTTTATGTTAACATTATTCAAATAGCTTTCACACTCTATCTTACGTTTGTAGGATCTATACAATACAAAATGATCGCTTCCAGAAAGTCTCGTATTCCATTCTTGTAAATAGCAGTCTCGCAGTCTCTGTCTGAGCGCCCGAATAAAAGCTTTTTCATTGTTGGTCCCTGCATTTGTCCATATATATGCAAATCCGAGCTTGGATAGACAATGTTGAATGGATCGTGCCCAGTTCATCTTCGCAGATGTACATACATTCTCTTTCAGCAGCATTATATATGCTTGTTTAGGCAGTCTATCCATTGTCATCTTACATAACCGTAACCAGTATTTCACTGCCCTTATTGTTGTTGTTATATAAAGGGGGTATCTACCGAGTTCTCCATAGCACATAGTGTTTGAACTTTTAGCACTTACATTTAAAAACCTCTTGCAAGCGAACACATGTGCTTTTTCAATGCAATCTCTCCTTTCCAGTCCCCATAACTCAGAACCATATAGCAAGGATGGCTGTATCTGGGCATCGAATAATCGAAAGAAAACGTTAGTATTCATAGTGTGCAGATTCCACATTGTTCTAAGCAACTGCATTGTTTTCGCTTTCGCTTTTACAGTCAGGCTGTCAAGGGCGGAAGACAGAGACAGCCTGGTAGTGAATACAAGCCCCAGATACTTATACTGATTTACTACTTCCAAAGCTGCACCTCTCAAATACCACCTCTCTCCACGGCCCAGAAATCCCCCCTTTCGAAAAACCATAACTTTAGTTTTATCAGTATTAATGAGGAGGCCCAACTCTTGGGAAGTATGGCAGAGATTGTCTATCTGGCATTGTAAACCAACAGGAGTACTCGCAAGCAAAACGATGTCATCCGCGAAGATAAGGGAAAAGATCTCTGTCGCACCAGGCAACAATTGTACACCATGACGCCCATGCCTTCCAACATATCTTGCAACATAATCAATAAATAGGCAAAAAACTATCGGGGACTCAACTGACCCCTGTCTTACGCCGACCGGGCAGTCAAAGAACTCTGAAGTGGCACCATTCCACTTTACACACGCTTGTATTGTCGAGTAAACTGCCCATAGCATTCCCAGGAACTTGTTTGATAATCCTGCCTCGGACAGAACTTTCCAAAGGCGGGGCCTGTCCACCGAGTCGAAGGCCTTCTGGTAGTCAACAAATGCCACATAGAGCTTCCCTCGACCACTACCATACACATGCTTAACAGCAACCGAAAAAAGAGTGAACATATGATCAACGGTCGAGTGGTCCTTCCGAAACCCTGCCTGTTCAGTGCAAAACTTATTGTTCTCTTCAGCCCAGTCTCTCAGACGTTGGGTCAATACAGACATAAAAATTTTACTGATGCTACAGAGCAATGATATTCCTCTGTAGTTTTTTGGGTTGAGTCTATCACCACTTTTGTGTATGGGGACTATAACAGATTTACACCAGCACTGTGGAAAGTATTGTCTTTCAAACAGAATATTAAAAAGCGTGACAAGAAATGGTAGTATATGAGGACCTGCCAACTTTAGATAATCCCCAGGGATATCGTCAATCCCTGCAGCTTTTTTGTGGCTTATTTTTGCTAGTGCCTGCCGTACCTCCTCATTTTTAATAGGCGCATCGAGTCTATCATCTTGGATAACAGGACCATCGCTGTTATGATGAATTGAGCTCCTCTCCTGATTAAAAAGATCCTGAAAGTATTGTTTCCACTCTTTGAGGTCTATTGGAAGGTTTGGGGCTCTTCTATTTTGGGCTTGCTTTAATATGGGCCAGAAAGTTGCTGAATTCTTTACGTTTTTAATGAGAGCCTGGCAGGTGGTCTTCAAATAGTTTTCTTTCTTGTCCCGGAAAAGGTTTTTGTAGCTATTTCTTAGTTTGACAAATTGCTCCCTATCTAATCGTAATCCAGTCTTCTTGGCCTGTGAAAGCGCGTGTAGCGTCTTACGTTTCGCCTGTCGACATTCCAAGTCAAACCACTTGGAGTGAGTCCTCACCTTCTGAACACCTTGTTTAACTGTGCGCTTCATACATTGAGCATTGGATAAGAGCGCATGAACAAAACAGTTAAGGGCCATCTCAACATCAGAGTTTAAAATCTGTGAAGCTTGGTCGAGGCAAGCACTGAATTCAGGACTATTTAGGTTTTGCATAACTTCCTGTGCTTTGTTGTCCTCCCATACAAACTTGCTTATTTTTTCTGTGGAACATGAAGATCTGACACGAGGGTTAGTATCTACACCAACACTTAGTTCTAGTGGCAGATGAGTAGATAGAATATTATCTCCCACTTTTAAATTGACCTTCAGGGTCGGGCAGTTTCTATACACTAATCCATAATCTACCACACTGTCGCCGTGTTCGGAGATGAACGTCATGCTGCCCATTTTGTCGCCTTTTGTGCTTCCATTTAAAATATAAAGGTGATATACCTTACACAAATTAATTAAAATTCTACCAAACTGGTTGGTGCACTGATCTTGGGGGTTACGCTGGGCAGTGCTTCCAGGACAATGACAGTCATCAGAATCCCACCCATTGTTTTCTTCCTTATCTTCCTGATTGACATGGAGGTTCCAGACGCCAGTCCTGGCGTTAAAGTCACCGCATATCAATATTGTTGCACTAGGATGTTCCTCCTGTAATCTGGATAATTCCTCCTCTAAAAGCACCATATTGCATTTGATGCTCTTGTTAGTGTAATACGGAGAGTCAGTTGGTGGGACATACATACAGATGACTATGAAGTCCGTTGTAAAATAGTTCTGTATTCTTGTTATTAGAAAGCTGTCATGTGCGCATCTAATTTCAGATACTCGATGGCCTAGAGTTCTTTTCACCAGCATAACGGCTCCACCAGATCGTCGCCCAAAGTGCGACAGTTTCACTGCTGGAGCATGGAAAACTAAGTGATCTTCACAAAAAGAGCTAAAATCATAATTTGGATAGGTAAATGTCTCTAGAAGACAGCAAACATCAAAAGACACAATGTAGTCCCAAAAGCCAGGTTCGCCGAGCCTTGAGGTCAGTCCTTCTACATTCCAGCACACTAGACTTATGTGTGGAGACTGATCAGTGCAAAACAGATTAGAAACATTTGATTTTCCACAGTATTGCAGTAAATCGTGATTTGTCGTGATGGGTCGTCGGCTGGACCGTCATGTTGAATTTTGTAGATCCGCTGTGCCGGTGTACGTGTGTGCCTCGGTGTTTTGTCGAAGTCCTCACATAATTATGCACTCTAATAGTATGAATCCAAAGGAAGTCATTGTTTCTTCTTGGTTTCCTTGTTTACCTTTAAAATGTCAAACTCCATGCTACAGGCACTCAAAACCATATGATTACTTGTAAGTCCATTTTGAGCAGGGATAAATTAAATGGAGCTTCATTGTAGCAATCACCTGCATCCAAATTCCTGTCTGTAAGTAAAGTAACATAAAACTGCATACAGCAGTGCACTGTAACTCTATTGTTAATCTCTTCTATCCAGATTTTCAACCAGCTGAGGATGTTACTGTAAGACTTCCTTTGGGACCAAGTAGTTTGGTGGATACAGCTGTTAAAGACACAGTTCAGCAGGGGATAGAGATGGACTCCCAGGACACCTTCTCATTCTTGTTTCAACCTCCTCGTCAGGACACCCACAGTTTCTGTGCAGACCAGCCGAGGGCATGTTTCATAAGCTCATAGGAGGATTCTGAGAAGACAAAGAAGAGTGCAAACACTTATACCAGAATGCATCAAAAACTGACTGCAGACAATGACCTGTTAGCTTCCTACCCCCATGGTGAAGTGAGGGCGGGATGAACAAAATAAAATTATGTATGCCTCAAAGCCAGATTGTGTCACTTAATTCTGTCAGTTTTTAAACCTTGGCAACGAATGGATAAAATGCTTCTGCCATCTCCATAGTGTTACTTGTACTTAGACTTCTGTTTCTACTAGAAAAGTGACAGCAACTCGTTGGTGCCAGGGAGAAAAGGTCTGCTGCTTAAGATACCTGCAGAGCAGTCTTCCAGTTTAGCTGCTATCCATGTCAATGTGGTTCATATATCCACCTGACAAGAGAGATCACAACACATACTTGAAAGAAAACTGCACATTCTGCCCTTGTTCCTTGCAACAGACAAACTACCACTAATTAATTGCCAAGAATCTTGCATATACGATCAATAGAAAAATAACAAAAAGTTAAGAAAGAGCACCATAGCATGAATCTAAATCAGGATCTCTGAAATAGGAAAATAATGTGGTCATCTATGAGATAACATCATCTTCACTTCAATTTTTTATCTACTGGTTGCATACATTAGATGGGTGACAAAGCTTTTGTTTGTTTGCTTTGATTCATCATTTGAATTTAAGCTTAAAATGCTTTTCTCCAGATGCCCTTCCACACACCGACACTCACCATTTATCTAAGCTTGGTACTGGCACTGAGTTGTGCTGGCTTACATCCCATGTGGCTGTGAAAGATAATGCAGATTCCAAAACGTAAATTATATTACTGTCTGAAAAATTTGGCTGAAGAGCTTTGTCATTGTTGCTATGAAATAAGCATGACCAAACTGACATACCATGAAAAGTAATTATCCACAAGACCTTGATTGATGATTCTTCCTGCAGTAACCCCAGTCCTTTATGTCATGTACATGACTTGATTATCTGTAGTCTCTTTCTCCTGAGGCTGTGACTCATTGGTAGCATCCTGGGCATTTGGAGGTAACTCTAGCTGTAGTAAATGGGTTCTGATCTGGAGCATCAGGCATACAGTGATGATTTTGCATGCTTAATCTGACTGGAGATGAAAGTATTCCTGGCAATGCCAGTGCCTCTTGGCAGTGCCAGTGCTTGCTCCACTGTATGCCTTGTAGAACTGTGGCTGTTGTAGTTCCTTTCTGGTCCATTTCATGGATTGAGAATGAGGGTTAAAAGCCAATTTCAATGTGGCCATACTCTCCAATGCAAAATCCTTTAATGGGTTTGTTGGGGTTCTCAAAGGCTTGCAACATGGGAGACTTCTGCAGCACTTGAGCATCATGGACACTTGGCAATGGCATTTTGAAATATCAGGTCAGCATAGCAGATAACCTGTGGAGAAAGGAAATAATCAATCAGACATGCAGTTGGTGTTGTTTTCATTAGATGTAAAAGCATTTAAATGGACTTAGTGCCCTTATATCACTCATAGACCTTTTGTCCCCTCTCAGTCTAAAACAAGAAGGGCAAAGCCCATACGACTCACATGCTTGACCTTGACCTTTATATGACCTTGACCTTCAGGTGACCTTCAAGGTCAAGGTCAAACAACTAAACCTACCAATGACATCATACACATAGAAATGCTTTACACATTTTTCCTACCAAAATACATCCAAGGTCATGCAACACAAAGCTGTTAATTCAAGACATAGGAAGCACAATGGTGCTTATTGGCACTTTCTACCATGAGATATAGTCACTTTTAGTGGTTCACTACCCCATTTTGGTCACATTTCATAAGGGTCAAAGTGACCTTGACCTTGATGATATGTGAACAAATGTGTCTTATGATAGAAGTATAACATGTGCCCCACATAATTATTAAGTTTGAAACAGTTATCTTCCATAGTTCAGGGTCAAGGTCACTTCAAAATATGTATACAATCCAACTTTGAAGAGCTCCTGTGACCTTGACCTTGAAGCAAGGTCAACCAAACTGGTATCAAAAGATAGGGCGTGCTTTGACCTATATACCAGCTGTAGCTAAGGTCGCCATTCTTAATAACGTGGGAGAAAATTGGGAAAATGTGAAAAATGACTGTTTTTGAGACCACATTTATGGCTCCTGTGACCTTGACCTTGAAGCAAGGTCAAGTCACTATGTATGTTTTTTGAGGCCTTGTCATCATACACCATCATGCCACATTTGGTGTTGATAGACTTAATAGTCTCCGAGAAAAATCCAACGTTTAAGTTTTTTACGCCCGGACGGACGCCTGGACGGACGGACGGACGGACGGACGAAACGGCTCAGTACATAGACTCACTTTTGCTTCGCATGTGAGTCAAAAAAGGTGTTGCTTAGAGTTAGACTAGAGCAAGCTAGCTGCACGAGTGTACTCATCAGACCTCACATGCAAGAAGATCATATTCATTCAGTTGATTGAATAATAATCTGAGTGGTATTGGCTAAATGAATGCTTCTTCAAGTGGTCATTAATGCCCCACTGGTGGAGTCACTACTGCCATGCCCCGGTCAATTGCTCAATTACAATGACTGGGCAGTATGGACATGATAGATGTATTTTGACTGGATAATACAGCTTTATTTATATAGATCCAATGGCTATCATAAATATTTCAAGAAATTTTGAGGATAAAGTTCTTTCTTAGATTAAGTTGTGTAGTGATCGCTAATGCCCCCTAACCAGAATATTAGGCTAATACCAACATTGGTTGTAACAGCTGGTTGTAACAGCAGGTTAAAATTTAAATAAACGTAAAAAACATTTTAAAGGATTAATTTACAATTGTGCAATATTCATCTTAAGTGTAACTAACTTTATTTCATTTAGAAAATTCACAAAGGGTTGTCACTAATACCCCTACTTCCCCATTATCGTTTCCATTGAGTGAAATGGAGGGTGGGTGGATGGTAAGGATAATATTGAGCTGCTGAAAATTGGTGGATATGGAAAAAAGGAGGGAAGGGTGTGTGCGGGAAGAGGAGATCTAGATGCTCGTCTGAACAGCTCCCACCTCCCCACAGTCAAGTCTGAAATGAATGATGTATTCAAACACAACACACCATGCATTAAATTGTAAGGAAGATTTAAATCACTGCTGTGTGTTGAACGTTGATCAAGTGGAAGTTTCTTCTGTAGGAATCCATCCGATTCCGACATTCAATATCATTGGAGAGCTCAGAAGTAGTTTTTCTAAGTTTAATAATTCTATGCATACACTAAATTAATGATTCCTCATTATTAAAAACACTCAGCAAGTTTCTGGGTGTATCGGCCCAAAATATTATGCAGACGGGATTGGTTGCCTTACTCGCACAATGAAGTATAGTTCTTGCTGTTGTATTCAAAGTCCTTATCATAAGGAGAGTTTACAATATTACACTCTTGAGATTCGAATTTTACCGCGCATACAAGTTTGACATTTTTGGGAAATCGATGTTTAGAAAATGAATTGACGAAAAGATGGCTGCCAATATCCGAGTGTATTCGATAAGAACGCTGTCTCTTTGTTCAAATAAACTTTATTCAAACAATGACCACGGTTCTGCAATGATAATGGAAAGGAACAATCACAATGTTGACTAACGGCATTTGGCAACATGTAACTGACCATCGATACACGATTATAACTCAGTTAAATGTGAAAACATAAAGATGCTACGCACGGAGAGAACCCTCTGATTATGCACAAACAATATATGATTGAACTGAAGGGTAGTTTAGTTACATAAAGCAGAACTTACATATAAATGAGTCGAAGCGTCGTTACGGCCCGCCAGCTGATGCTGGTTCCTCAGGGATTCCGTAGGTCACAAATGTTCGGCATAGGCAGGTTATAAGCCCGATTCTGCCAGCATGTGATCTTTCGACATTGGGCCAGTTGGAGTATCAGTCAACAATGACCACATAGTTAACCCTCTTGTAGTGGAAGAAGTCAGCGCATATGTCTTGGAAGGGGTATTCCGGTGTTCATAGCGGTGTGGGCGGGACACTGGGGTTGGAAGGTGCAGTGCAGTTGCAGTGAGTGCAGTTGGTTCTGATGGCAATGATGTCAGGTGTGATTCCTGGCCAGAATACCGATGCTTCAGCCCTCAAGTTCGTAGAAGTGACCCCTTGATGTGCAGTGTGGAGCGCGGCAAAGACTACGGGACGAAGTGATGGTGGGATGACCACTTGCTCTTTGTAGAGTATTACCCCGTCAAGTGTGAAGAGTTCCTCGAGGAATTGGAAGAAGTCCCGCAGGGATGGGGGAAGGTCCTGATGGTTGTCCGGGAAGCCATTGTCAATGATCGACAACAGCAGGAACATGTTTTCATCGCTGGATGTGGCATGTCGCACGCGGGCCCAAGTCACAGATTGGAAGAGAGCGGAGTGCAGTGTGAAGGCTGAGAGTGAGGCGTCGTCAACCGATTCAACTGGTGGGGCTGGGGATCCTATGCCGTCGAGGTAGGAGGAGAACAGGCATGGTGAGGATTGGAGTGAGGCCACGTCATCAGTGAGGGGCATTTTGACAGGATCTCCGGTTGGGTGCCGGGAGAGGGTGTCTACTGCACAATGTTTTATTCCAGGGATGTGCACCATGCGGAACCGGTATTTCAGGGGTTTTTCTTTCAAGTTTCGTAGTCATGGGTTAGGGATGTCTTCCAGCGATCGGTCTCCGAATAGTTTCAGGAGAGGTTTGTGGTCCACAGCAATCATCAGGTCTTCGCAGCCAAGGACGAAGTACCTGGCTTTGTTGAGGGCGTCGGCAACGGCTAATGCTTCTCCTTTGATGGGTGCATAGCGGGATTCCGCTTCGTGAGTACAGCGACTTCTGACAAGGGTGACCTTCCATCCCGTTTGACAGCAGAATGGGTCCTTAGTGGGGCAGGGGCAGCGCTTTTGGAGCAGCCAGAATCCGATACCTGTTTTCGACCAGTCAGTGGCTGGGCATGTTGGTCGTCGCGTGTCAAAGATCTGGACACCTTTCTCAATGTCGTTGATAATGATGTTTTTCGATTCCTCGAATAAGGAGTTTAGGTTGTCATTCCATTGGAACGGTGTACCTGGTTTTAGCAACTCACGAAATGGCAGCATTTTCTCGGCCATGCTGAATGCAAAGGACAACTGGTTGATGTCCAAACCATGATCGTATGTCGGTGATGTTGGCTGGGGTTGGGAAGTCGCGGATGGCCTGAGAGTGTTTCTTGCTAGGTCGGACTGTGTCAGGGGTAATTTCAAATCCAGCAAATTCCACCGTGTCTCCGCCGAGGACGAATTTCTCTGTATTGAGGGTGATTGCATGGCGGCCACAAGCGTCGAGCCATTGGACTGTTTGGTGGAAGCTCTCTTCCAGGGAATCTGCCCAAGGCAGGGCGTCGTCAACGCATTTGGTCTTGTTGGGGATCTCGGCGACAATTTCATCATATCGCCTGGTGTATCCGTCGCCGGATGCAATGTAACCTTAGGGGGTCGTTTTGTGCCGGTATCTGCCCCAAGATGTAATGAAGGTCGTGAGGTGGCGGTCTTCTACGCGGATGGGGACGCTGTGGTAGCCGTTCCATGCGTCGAGGACAGTCTTATTTTTGGCCTTGTTGGACAGATCTCGCCTGGTGGAATGGGGAGGGTGTGTGATGCGTCTCCCTTGTCGCATGAGCATTGAGGGGTTGGAAGTCGACAGTCCGGCATGTTTTGCCGTTTTTCTTTGCATATATTACCATCTGGTGGCACCATGTGACAGGTTCGCCTATGCGGACAGGCTCGAGGACGCCCAGAGGGACGTCTTGGTCAAGGCCCGCCTTTACATCCTGTTGCCAATGGAGTGGGACCGGTGTAGAGGTGTGGAGAGCCACCGGGGTTGCTGTTGGGTCGGCCATAAGTTCGAGCGGTGCCCTCCATGAGGGGAAGGGGCTGGTGTTCACATGTGTTGAACATGCTTGACTTGTAGTAGTCTAGTAGGTACTGCTGTAGTTGTTCTGTGTTTGCTTTGGGAAATGGTAGGCGTTGCGGTGGGGGCGGTTGTAATTCGCGACGGGGGCAGCCGCATGGGGCAGCAGCGGTGGCATCAGAGGGTGCTGTGTCCTGCAATGTTGTATCGCAGTGGTCTGTTGTCGTGCCGACCTTGGTGAAGTCCTAGGGGATGATGTGAAGGTCTGCGCAAGCCCCTCTGCTGAGGAAGAATTTCTCGGAGCAGTCCGTTATGTAGGTCATCTGTTTTGTTTTGAAAATTTTGCCGTGAGTATCCTTGGCTGTGATATGGAGTATTGTAACGCCGAGGATGCTGATGCTTTTGTTGTCGCGGCATGCATTTTCATTGTCACAGGGTGAGGTCAGATGGGGTAAGGCCGAGGCGTAGAGGACTACAATGCCAGCAAGGCAGCTTTGGCACCCTGTGTCTGCCATGGCAGGCTGGCTGATGGATTTTGATGGGGAGTTAAGTGTGAACCCGAGCGCTTTGTATCCCCTGTGTGAGGCCTGGATGGTGAGGTCAACGAAAGGTTGAGGTTGCGAACTCTTGCCTATGCACGTTTGGGACAAGTTGTCGAATAGATGATGATCAATGGAGGTGGGTTTCCAGTTCCTTCTGCGAGAAGAGGACATCACAGTGCACAGGGCGTCAAAGATGGCAGCTTCGCCGTTTTCTGTGGCAGGTGGTGGTTGGCGCCTTGGTCTGTCTTTGCTGTGGCATACAGACTCGTGGTGGTGGTCTCTGTTGCATGCCTGACATGGATGGCCGTATGCCGGGCAGTCGGTCTTGCGGGTCCGGGCCAAGGAATGTGCACCATGACCTGTTTTTCCACAATACGTGCAGATTTCTTTTTTGTCGTTTTTGAAGGTGAAACATTTCTTCTTCTGATAGTTGCTGCTTACGACGTCAACCGAGGCTGATGCGGTGTCGGTTGTGTGGATATCCAGCAGACTGATCGTTTGATAGCTTCTTTCGCTTCCACAAACCGGAGCGCGTCTTTCAGGCTCATATCCTGGTTCTCATGGCTAAGGAGGTCCAACTGGATGTCGGGATCTGCTACGCCGTGGATGAGGGCGTCGTGGAGTATGGCGGCGGTGTAGTTGACGTCCTGACCGCAAGTCTCGGAAGAGCATTTGATTGTGAAGTTGCACACCCCGGCTTGACCAGCGAGGCGGGCCCCAAATGCTCATACTGGTTCGTCGCGGTCTTGTCTCATGTTATGGAGTGTAACCAAAGATTATAGGTTACACAAAGAAAGCTCATGCCGAGCTGTTGCTATATAAAGTTACAAGACGCTGCACCTAACGGATGGTCATAGGGTTGAATCAAGGGGAAGTAATCACACCGCTTAGCGACAAGACGGCGAATAAAGCTGCATGCTGATTGGAGGATTCTATTCAGGGAACCAATCAGAGGACTGCTTTCGTGTAGATATGGCGTATATGTCTACTCTTTGCACAATTCAATGGCGGAGCTCTCTCCAGTTTGCACAGAAAAAGCTATATTTTGGGATACTAGAAACCCATCCACAGAAAATGTAAGCCATGAGCAAAATTAATTTATAAAAGCTGTATGTTGAATGCATCAAAAGGTATTGAAAGCTCCTACTTTTTAACAATCGAAATGCAGGTCGCAGGTCAATGCTTGATTGTGACTATAATCTTTGCCAAAGCGGCAACTGAATTCACTTAATCGAATGACTTTCTGGCAGCAAACCACCTTCTTGACAGGTATGTATTGCTTTGCATTTTCTAAAGATATTCCACAGGGGTGTATACGTTGATAAACAAGATTGCATTCTTCGATAATATTGAAAAATAGATCGTTCCCATTCTAACCATACCATGTAGATCTAGGTCGAGTTCGATTTCACAACGCCTGCTACAAAAAACAAAGCCAAAACACCCCCATTATTGCAGCAAATCATTTTATTACACATTACACTGTAAATTTATTCACAAACATGATCGGAACGCATCAGAAACGCGTCGAGAAACAAGCAATTTTACGAGTCGATAAGCGGTGTGATTACTAACCAAGTAACCTTCCGCTTGGGGGCGCAACGTATCTCGATCCTCACAACAATGAGCTAATGAGCTATTGTCATATCCTAGACGGTGGTTTATCCTGAAACGTAGAGCTTGACCTACTTGCATATGAATGACATCACGTGTTCACCCGCCAAATATTGTTATCTTGTCTGTGATTAGTCAACTACTTTTTTCTATGTACTGGGATTTTCCGTACTCTCTAACACAGGTTAAAAAAAATAATTAAAAAATCCACGAAGAGGAAATATTGCACAGCACTGTGATAATTTATATTACGAAATATGAAGGCAATCTGTCGTTAATTTGTGTCATAATTCTTGTTTGTAATACTTCTGTGGGTGTCGCGTTTATATTTTTTTAAGTATCTTAGCGGCTTCGTTGGTAATCCATTGCCATGGACGCGAGAAAACAGGCAATCGATGAGTTTGCCCAGTCCATGGGCCATGTAAAGCGATACATTGCTACGAGAACCTATCCCCCTGGGTTGACGAAGGCCCAGAGGAAGAGTATCTACACATTCGCGACGGTGTGTATTGAGAGATTAGTACACATCTTAATTTTAAAAAATTAATAAGTGGCACTGGCTACATCACATCAAGCATGTGTTGAGTGATGTTTACACTGGCTAGGTCAACTAAATTACTTAATGAATGGGTGAGTTAAATCTCCAGAACTGGTTATAATAAGACTAAGAGCAAGTCAAACTTTTTTTTAATGTACGGTTTCCCAAGTCATTTGGCGGTTCGCCTTTTAAAAGTCGTAGTAGTGTGGAGACGCGACTGATGTACTGTATTCGATCCACATGCGGATTAATCGTACTTAAAACAGTTTCAATTCAAAGATATTGAACATATCAAAATGAATGCGTACATGATTCGTTTTAACTTTTCCTCTCGCATACATGTGCCTTTGCATGTCTTTACAGGTGAAATTTTGTTTCTGGAGAGTGAGGAAGGTCGTAGAGAAGTGGTGACCAGTGGCCGAAAGGTTAAAGATGTACAGCATCAATACCATGTCAATGCTGGGGGTGGGGGTGGGGGGTGTCACAGTGGCATCACCAACACCTACAAGAAGATTGCTCTCAAATACTTCTGGAAGGGGATGAAGGCAGATGTCACAGCAAAAGTAAGTTGTTTTTAACGTTCTAACTTCAATAACTGATGGATATAGAGTGAAATAAATATGTCATCCATACATGAACATGATTATTTTGCCAACTGTAATAGTTTACTCAAAGAAGTATCTTTCTAGTTTGATTACAGATTGACAGCAGAAACGGATGGCACTTGTAGTTCACAACTGTTTATTTAATATGGTATTTCAATAGATGTCCTCCTGTGTAGCCTGTCAGATGTCTGAGGGCATCTAGACACAGGCTCCTCAACTTCACCCCATTGTGACAAACAATCCACTGGAGCTTGTCTGTATGGATTTGATTGGTGAGACAAATATTTCATGAAACAAACCAATATGAGTGTCATCGTGCTATTCTTACTCTGATAATTGGCCATGTATAAAAATGTGCAAAAAGTGTGAAATTATGTTATGCATGATGATTACTGGTGACTGCAGTGGCTCAACCAAGCTATAGTATACTACAATTTATCAAATGCTAAACTATGAAAACAACCACTAACAATATGCATGTATGATTGGTTTTCCTGTGTCAGTGATAGCATTTTGGTCATTATAATCTTACTTAGCACAGCATGCATTGATGACCATAACATTTGAAAGCCAGAGAAAAAAGCTGTCTATCACACATCAGTGTAATCCATTTAAAAAGTCCATGAGGATAACCATTATATCCCTTACTATCGTGCAGTTTATTTTTTGGCACTTGCCAATGTGTTTTATGCCTTAAAAATATATGTAACAACATCAGTTTTTTAGTTTGGCCAAAGATGATACATTTGTTAAAGGACCATTGCCCACAACAAGCAAAGGAAACAAGTTCATCATGACTGTGATAGACCACTTCACCAAGTATGTTGAACTGTTCCCACTGCAGAACAAAGATGAAGCTAGCACCGGAAGAGCATTGACAACTTTTATTAACATGTTAGTGGAAATGAATGAATCAGAGACCAAGCACATAACTGAAGCTACGTTTGTATCACCAGTCATGTTCATATGCAGTAAGTGACTGACGTAAGACTTTGGTGCTGATTGATCTGCATTAGTCATTAGGAACAAAGCATTGTTGCAAAAGTATGTGTAGTAAACAAAAATGGAGTTTGCATGTGTTGTACAAAATAATCAGAAGACAATAGATAGTTTACTATTAATATATTTGTCTAAAGGAATGCAATAATGCCTGTCACAGTCTTCATTGTCCATTTGCAGGTATAGTGTACCCGAGAGACTCCTGTCTGGCCAGGGAAGAAAGTTGTGTAACCAAGTATGTTTTAAATCATTCATTATTGTGATATTTGCAAGGGGAGAGCCTGCATTTCACAGAGAGAGAGAGAGAGAGAGAGAGAGAGAGAGAGAGAGAGAGAGAGAGAGAGAGAGAGAGAGAGAGAGCACAAGAGCAAATAAATGAAAAGTTTTTTGGATGACGTAACTGACCCATTTCAAACAAGTTTACTTATCAGCATAGGCAGGATATTGCAGTTCAAGGATTGCAGTCTCAATACTGTGTCAGCAATATCACTACTTAACTATATAAAAACTTATTTACTCAACATAATTCAATGCCATGGATTTTCACTTGAATGATTTTAGCAAGAAGAGAGAGAAGGGGGTGGGGCATGGGGGAGATTCTGAAAATGACCCTGAACAGTTTCATTTCATTTCATATCAGTGATTGCATTGTAATGTAAATGTATTTTTTGTTTCATATCCTCATCAATACTTTCATCATCCTAATGATAATGAATTCAGTGCCACAAAGAAAATAATTTGCACATATTCCGCCATCAATTTTTTCTTAGTGTGCCTGAAGGAAAAACAAGTTTGAAGACAAAGATGTGGTACTTTGTGACAGTTCACTCATAAAAAGCTCAAAGTAAAACTGATGCAGCCATTCAACCTGCCCATATGCAGAAGCTTATTATGACATACAGAGGACTGCTTCATTAAAGCCTCAGAAAGTAGAAAAGCACAATAGAATTCCATGAAAAGGGAAGACTTTGTGGACATAGGAACCTTTCAAGTAAAATGCATGTATTTGTATCAGAACATTGCAGATTTTGCGGAAAGGATCAGTGCACATTTTTGTAACATTTGATAATGTAATGATGATTTCTGCACATATTTCTCAACTGTTTGTCCATAGCTGAATGCTGACCTCTGCCTGCATCTCGGCATACGTAGGACAGTGTCCTCTGCATACCACCCTCTTGAAAGAGCCAACAAGACTGTCAAGGACAGACTGGCAAAGATGTGCTATGAGGGCAATGAATGGGATGCTGTGCTGGAAGATGTGACGTGCTCCATCAACTGTCAGGAGCAAGCTTCCACTGGATTTTCTCCTTTTTTTCTCATGTTTGGCCATCATCCTCGCACACCTCTGGAGGTAGATGTTATGGAACTCTGTGTTTATTGGGTTAAAAAAATTATCATTTAGCTATCCTTTCTGTGAATTATAATAGATGACAAGTAAATATACATGTGCTCACTCAGGCAATTCGCACAAGCGCCCACGCAAACACACACACACACACACACACACACACACACACACACACACACCACACAGTCTCTCGCATGCATATACACACCATCGACTCTCCTCATGGTACTTAGTGACACTTCTTGATTTTCCTCACCTATTTGCAAAATTTCACCTATTTCTGTACATCCAGATGTTCACAGTTGTCTGATGCATTTCAGTGATCAAGGAAAACATACCAACTTCATCTTGTGCATGCCTTTTAAAAGATAAGTAGTTGACTTCAAGAGTGTAATGGAAGGGCCTACCTCTTTGCAATCATGGCAGATGAAGGACACCTCAGAGGATGAAATATTCATGGTGCCAGAGGTTCGAGGTCACTGTATGCCAGGAAAAGATGCAGAAGGTCTACCAGCAAGTAAGTATACACCTGTGTTGGAAGACATTCATAATGTGCTTGTGGTTCCCTTCTGTTTCATACTGATTCCTTTACTGGAAAGGTGGCAGCAGCCACACTATGTACTTGTTTGAGATCATTCAGATTGACAATTGCTTGGCAGTAGCAGATTGTATTCAATCCAAACTGTAACTCATGTGCATATGATCATGGAGTTTGAGGTCTTTGCATACAAACTATCAGTAGTGATCTAATGTTAAATGTGATCATGTTACAATGTGTATGATTATGTTGTATTTACTGCAAGCAAAATATGTGCTCTGATTATTTTTGGAGCTTTTTCTGTACTGGAATCTTGTTTTAACTCACAGATGGACAGACTGACAGACAGACAGGGCAGACACACTTTTTAAAATGTAGCAGAATTTTGTTACAGGATACCTGTAACACTCTACACCCTGTGCTTGCTTTGTTTGTCCTCACTTTCCTATAATTTGAAAACAGATCCGTTGATCTTGCAAAAATGTTATTTTGGCAGGTTCGTTTGAACCAAAAGTTGGCACAAAAGAGGGACAAGGCCACATATCAGCAACGAAAGAATCGGGGAGTAAAATCCTTCCAATTTTACCCTGGTCAGATGGTCATGAGACAAAATGTTAGGAAGAGAGGCTCCCTGGCACTATTGTGGACTGGACCCTACAGGTACTGATGACCTTGAAGATAGTTAAGAGATTTGGCTGAAGGAAATTGTCCTGTCTTTCCTATATGTAAATGACTTAGAAGTTTTGGGGGTTCATTTATATATTGGAGTTGTTCATCCAGGCAGTGGTTTTCAGGTTGATGGCATACAAAGCTGCATCCTGTGAATCTCAGATACTGACTAGGATGACACACAGAAGTGTGGCAGTAAAGTCCTAAGATGAGACAAGAAACTGAATGACAGCAATGGTGCTCGAAGATAAAGCTCCAATCAAAGACTCCCACTGGAAATTGCTTTTGCTGAGCTAAGAAATATGGGTCCTGAAAGCCATGCTACCATGGGCACCAGATGATAAATGAGTATTACAAGCACTATATCAGTATATGTATGTAAACATCAAATCACTTGGCAGACAGTCAATATTTAATGTTTATTTATTGTTTTTTAAGTGTTTTTGCTGCTACAGCACTGGGGCATGAGCAACAGCAATATCAATATAAACAATCATTCCTCTTCCTCCATCTGCTTCAGAAACTTACAAGCATTTAATTATGTCACTTTTAAAGTACATTATGTTTTCATAGACATTGATGACTGCCAGCGTGTCCTGATTCAGGACTGCAATGGAAGGTATTCAGCAATACGAGTCTCGCAGTCGCAGCTGAAGCCATACAGAGAGTGTGAGCCCTTTCCTGTAAGTGCTATCCAATATATGCAAATGTATTAAGAGTTTATGTACTGTTAAGCACATATTCAATGCACACCACCCCCTTGTGTGTGTGTGTGTGTGTGTGTGTGTGTGTGTGTATGTGTGTGTGTGTGTGTGTCTGTGTGTGTGTGTGTGTGTCTGTGTGTGTCTGCATGTGTGTGTGTGTGTGTGTGTGTGTGTGTACGTGAGAGAGAGACAAAGATGGACACATAGATTAACCAAGTTAAATGATGAAACCATGACAGAGACGGAGCGCTCAGAAAACATTTATTTTAGATTCATAAAATCCCAAGTTTGCATCAGCTTACTGCACAGGCTGGATATAGCTGTTTATTCCATTGACCTTTCCTGTCATAGATTAATTATTGTGTACATCATGTACAATTAAATTTCTCCTGGGCAGACGATCAATAGGGAGGGAAAAAAAGTCACAAGGATGAGTATTATAGCTAGTCAGGAATGCAGAACACATTAACACTGTCCCCATGGATAGTGTTTATAGTGTCTTTTTTATTTGTAAAATTTAATGTTCAGCCACTTAGACTAATTACAATTTGATTTTCCATTGCATGTTGCAATATGTGACAAATTGCTTTCAGCATAACTTTTCTTTCTTTTGATATGGTATATTTCCCTCAGACTGAGACTGAGACTGATGCTGGGCTAGTGACCTCTGGTGACAACACAGGTAATGGAAAAATTCCTTCATAGGCTGCTCTTTTACCTAAAAGCACCAACAATTATTTAAATCTGTCTGAATCTTCATATGAAGAGCACAATATAAAACTTACATCTATGGGCCTTAGCCTATGGTCTGTCATAAATGTTTATGAATACTTTTTTGATGCGGAACATGTGATTTTCTTTCTTTCTCAGATGGTATGACTTCAGTTGTACATGATGACAGAGATGAAGTCATAGGTAAATTTATATTTACTCATTCCAGACATAAATATTTATAAAATGATGACTGATTATAAGACAAATAGGTTGCTTTGAAGCCTGGGTGTGCAAGCCAGACAAGCAGAGGTGGTGATAAAGAGCTGCAAGGTGCTGTGGAAGCTGCCTCCCTTTGGATTTCCAGGAAACACACAGAAGCCCTCATGATGGGCTTGACGTCTTCTGCAGTTTGATTTTCAAGATGCCTCCCGGTGGCACACTAGTGCTGCTTGGGTTTGGGCCGGCTGGGTGAGTGCTACAAGAGCAGGCCCCAAGAGCACAAAAACCACAGCATTACAGCTGATGAGGGAGGTATCGGTGCAGGACAGGCCGTATCTGATTCTTACATCATTAAAATATCTTCATGTGATAAATGTCATTGTGCAAAATCTTTACATGATCTTAGATATGTGATTCATGTAGGACTAATAAAACAGGAAGGCAGCGTCATTAAGAGATTATATTGGTGTATGAGAAAATTATCACAACCAGTTCAATGTAATTTTCACAAACATGTGCCTGAACCCATATCAGAAGATATGGACACAAATCTTTCCTGGGAAGGAGGAAGATAGAGTACTATTTTATTTAAATATGAAGACCTGATGGGTTAAGTTGCAGGTCAGTTTCCTGGTTCCTATCTAAAAAAAGCAGGATGAGTGATCAATCTAACTAGGTAGGACTTGAGTGCTCAGATTTCAGCAGCTTCTGCATCCGATTTTGTTTCAGGAACATTCATACTGTTGGTTTGTATAATCTTGGTTGCTTGCAATGCCTCAATTCCTACCCTTGGTTGCTGCTTCCTCTACCTTTTATATGCATCTGCTTATTGTTTTGAAGGAGAAGTGATTTGTGATTTGATGGGGGAATGCTCATTTGTGCTTTGGCAGAAGTGTGTTGGTGATTTGTGTTTTTCGAAGGAGTGTTGGGGATCTATGCGTGGAGGGTGGAGTGTTTTATTAAATTGTTGTTTTTATATCTGCTGTGTTTGTGCTGTGTTCGTGTTTAACTCTGGATGGTGGTTGTGGGAGATATACCATTTTCAAGGTATCAGTATGCGTTGAGTTAGCTACTCACCATACCTGGCCTTGACAATGGCTTATTGTTTCTTTTATTGTGGTCATTCACAATAGGGCACAGAAGTGAACATAAACACTTATCAATGGGCCATGTAGGTCTATATTCTGTAAATATTATCAACAGTATTATTGTGCTGGGAATTCATACTAGGTGATGCCTGTCCTCCATTCAGTTGCCAATTTCCTCTACTAAGTTTCTATTTAAAATTTAATATCTTTATTCCTCAATAACTAAGTAGCAAAGCCCAAAGGGCTGGAAACTGTTCAGTTGTGCTGATTCAGTCAATACAAAATATTGGGAAAGTGGAGTTTACTAAACTCTAAGGTTCTTGAGAGGCATCAGAAGATATCTTAGGCACACTACTCCAAACCGGAATTGGTCACACTAGCAGTGCATGTCGTTGCTACACAGTTTATGTACTCCAAAGCACTTGGAATAAAAGGTTTGTTCAGTCCTGGAAGCACTAATCTCAATCTCAATCTAAATCTCAGGCTTCAGTGCTAAGATAGTAATCCCAGTCTTGAAAGCACTGATCTCAATTGCTGGCTTCAGGTGAGCAGTGAAGGACACAGGATCATGGCCCAAATCTTCGACAATCACAGAGATCCAGAATCTTTGGGCAGAGGGATCTTCCTCATCATCACTCACTGATTCACTGCTCTCAGGACTGTCATCTGACACTGAAAGATAAAGATAAAAGACAACTAAGTCTCCGTTCTCTCAATGAGTCATTAGTTTTCACATTCATGTAATTCACATAAATGGCCATTCACAGTGAATACCATGTCAAAGACATCCCAGCCAAGAAAGATCTGGTACAGGCTGATAACAAAATTCAACCTCATGCACAGCACATAGTCATCCAAAATTACATGTTGATGCAGTGCTTTACACGAATTCAGAAAATCCCCACCTGAAAATGTAAACATGAGATAGTGAATTGCGAAGATTTCACCACATGATCTGCTATAAGTACACAGTGGTACTGGTAGCGCATTACATGTTGGGTTCATTTGAAAGTAAGTCTGATCATATCAGATATCGAAACAAATGTAAACATGCAATCGACAGCCGCTCTTAGCAATAGAAGAGTCGTATTTACATTCGACATCGCCGTCAGAATTGGAAGCATTATCAAGAATAACAGAGATTTCACATCTGATCTGCACGTGGTATATAGCAGTAGCTAATTACAGCAGTTTGCCTTGCTTTGAAAGAAGATCCAGTCATTTCGGACATCAAAACTTATATTTAAACATGCATCGACGGCCGCCAATCGCAATCAAAACGTATAAGTTCAACATCGTCTGCACTGTGACTGTCAGAAGAGGAAACGTTCTCCTCACTCGTAAGGCCTTCCAATCCTTCAGATTCAGAACCCGCCCATCAATCTTCCCTTTCCATAGCTTGAATCAGGAAAAAAACGGCTTTAAATTCACGATCATCGGCATGAATGATGAATTCGCAGCACTCGGGATATAATCAAGGGAGGTAAATGTCAAAGCTCTTCACGCATTAGTTAAAGATTGCACCAATTGCTTAATTATAATGCGTTCTCAAAACGAAATATAGGTTTTCATCGTTTTCTTTTACTTTAATACCCAATAAAATGGTACTTTCCTCTAGAAATGTTTGTGTAATCACAAGCATAAAGACAAAAATTGTTGGGTCCGAGATTTCATAAAACGCTCATCGTAACAACCGGCTAATCACAGTTAAGATAACAAGAGTAGGCGGGTGAAAATCATCTCTGCGGGGCATTGTCCAATCACAAGATTTGGTGGGTGAACACGTGATGTCATACATATGCAAGTAGGTCAAGCTCTACGTTTCAGGATAAACCACCGTCTAGGATATGACAAGTTGCAAAGTTTTGTCCCGGCCTGTCACTTTTGTGGCGTCGACGTAGTCAGACCATCGGGACACAAAGTATTCCTATTCCTCGCTGGTGCCAGCGGAGGAGATGATTGGTCGCTTGACTGTCGATCTTCGCTGCTGTTGTGGGTCCTTGAGTGTGGGTAGTTCCGTGAGCGGTGAGGAGAGCAGGGACGATGATGGCGTCGAGGTCCTCTGTCACATGGTCCTCTGTCACGTAGTCACAGTCAGGGATTGGGCAGGCGACGGCAGGCATGGTGTTGTTGGCGCTTGGTCACGCTCAACCGACCGTGGTCATCGATAAGAACGTTGTCTCTTTGTTGTGTGTAAATAAACTTTATTCAAACATTGATCACGGTTCTGCAATGATAACGGAAAGGAACAATGTTGACCAACGGCATTTGGCAATATGTAACTGACCGATACACGATTATAACTCAGTTAAATGTGAAAACATAAAGATGCTACGCACGGAGAGAACCCTGTGATTATGCACAAACAATATATGATTGAACTGAAGGGTAGCTTAGTTACATAAAGCAGTACTTACAGATAAATGAGGCGAAGCCTCGTTACGCAGCGCACGTGTTTTACACAGCCATTATTTTTGGATACCGAGTTTTTAGGAGTAACGTCCCTTGGCTAGGAACGTCTATTTACAAGAGTAGGTCGTAATCCGGTACTACTATTTACCGCAATACCCCGCAATATACCGCAATACCCACACATATACCACAATACCCCCAAATACACCCAAAGTCCTCCAAATATCAACATACAGACACACTCAAATTCCCCCAAATACCCCTCAAATAGACGAAATATATAGAAATTCCATCTGATAGTCGCACACGAATCTCTTTTCTTTTCACCACAATTCACCTTTTTAAATCCACTCTTAGATGAACCCTTGGTTTCGACCAATCAGAGCGCAGCTAATATACGTGCATGGCACATGGTCGACTTGCGTTTCTCAGCTTCGAGCGGCGAACGAAATACACCTACAGCTGTTTTTTTTTTGCTGGATTCGAACACATTTATGTGTCTGAACATGATTTCAAGATCTGAATAGTTATTTGATAGATATTGCGGTATATTTGGGGGTATTGCGGTATATTTGGGGGTATTGCGGTATATTTGGGGGTATTGCGGTAAATAGTAGTACCCGTCGTAATCCGTTTTATATATAACACAACAAGCGGAGGAATACACTCAACAATGGAATACTTTTTGACTCACATGCGAAGCAAAAGTGAGTCTATGTACTGAGCCGTGTCGTCCGTCCGTCCGGGCGGGCGGGCGTCCGTCCGTAAAAAAACTTAAACGTTGGATTTTTCTCGGAGACTATTAAGTCTATCAACACCAAATGTGGCATGATGGTGTATGATGACAAGGCCTCAAAAAACATACATAGTGACTTGACCTTGCTTCAAGGTCAAGGTCACAAGAGCCATAAATGTGGTCTCAAAAACAGTCATTTTTCACATTTTCCCAATTTTCTCCCACGTTATTGAGAATGGCGACCTTAGCTACAAGTGGTATATAGGTCACAGCAAGTCCTATCTTTTGATACCAGTTTGGTTGACCTTGCTTCAAGGTCAAGGTCACAGGAGCTCTTCAAAGTTGGATTGTATACATATTTTGAAGTGACCTTGACCCTGAACTATAGAAGATAACTGTTTCAAACTTAATAATTATGTGGGGCACATGTTATACTTTCATCATGAGACACATTTGTTCACATATCATCAAGGTCAAGGTCACTTTGACCCTTATGAAATGTGACCAAAATGGGGTAGTGAACCACTAAAAGTGACTATATCTCATGGTAGAAAGTGCCAATAAGCACCATTGTGCTTCCTATGTCTTGAATTAACAGCTTTGTGTTGCATGACCTTGGATGACCTTGACCTTGGGTCAAGGTCACATGTATTTTGGTAGGAAAAATGTGTAAAGCATTTCTTAGTGTATGATGTCATTGGTAGGTTTAGTTGTTTGACCTTGACCTTGAAGGTCACCTGAAGGGCAAGGTCATATAAAGGTCAAGGTCATATAAAGGTCAAGGTCAAGCATGTGAGTCGTATGGGCTTTGCCCTTCTTGTTTGTGGTATGCTTGGAATGGAAGAAATAAGGCAATCACGTGACCAACCTGCTGCTGAGACCACAGATCCGTGCTGAGACTCAGCCACACTGAGAATGTTAGAGCCATTGCACACTTACGGTATGGGCATGAGATATACGTATGCTTACGACTGGAATTTTTTTGTCTCAACCAACATATGCGTTGTCAGTTTACTATGAATTCGTGATCGAAAGATTACATCCACATTTTTGGGCGAACTCGGAACTGACGCGTGAGGTGAAGGTCGAATCAAAATGCGAAGATGGATCAGCTGTAAACATTGACCTCAAGCTGATCGGCTCCGATAGAATATCTACGCTCAAGGACCATTGAGACTTCAAATGCAGAAATCGCATCAAGCAGTCAACAGTACGTGCTGTCATAGCCTTGGCAATGAATGGAAACTGGATTTTTGGTGACTAATTCGGTTTTTGTTAAGGGTGATTCACTATTTTGTCCGAGTGTGATGTGCAATCGTAGGCGTAGCACTGTTAAAATGGTCCAGGGTCCGACTGAAGCAATTACCCGGTTGCCCAGGGCAACCAAATGTTCTCACCTGGCAAGGAATAGACGATGTAGGCAGGCAACCGAATTTTCCGAATTTATTTTAGAATCGAAGCACACAACGGCTTGAAAACTCTGTCGACATGTGGCAGGCACAATAACACAGCTGTGCAGTCAACCCTAGAACTGCCTGTTTAGAGTTTAGCAAAGATTATAGGTTACACAAAGATAGTTCATTAGCTCATTCTCGTGAGGATCGAGACACGTTGCGCCCCAAGCGGCTAGCACTGTGGGAGATGCCTATAGTCCGTTTCAACATTGCACTGTATTTAGTCACATGATTAGGATTTAGTGGAGACTTCGCACAAACATGGCGGGAAAACACAGGTTTGCGAGTGACCACTGCAGCGCTATTAACTGTAGCAACAACAGAAAAAAACGCCCAGAGCTTTCGTACTTCAGGTTTCCAAGAGACAAAGCAAGGTGGGTAATGTAAGGTTACTTTTCCTATAACACCTTTTTAGGAAAGAACGGGTAACTATTTTTAAGCTGGGGCTGAAACCTATGCTAACCTATTTAAACAAGGGCAAAGATTTTTCCAAAGAATAGACCCTAAACACAGCAAAGTTATCTCCTGATGGAAGAAGATTAAAGCTAGTCCCTTAGCAACTCAGAACTATACAGGAGGTATAGCCGTATAACTGGAGACGGCTCCTAGTGAACACAGAACCACAAAACACATTCACACTAACTTTTCAGAAGTAAACAGAAAGAATTTCGTTCAAGTAAATTGTCACTAGAATTTTGGCCTAGCAACAGATGTGCGATGGACCTAATTCTAAAATTTCCGATAACGTCATTAACTACCAAGGTTGAAGAACGAGTGACGTCACTATTTGACCCATTTGAAGAATAATAATTTTTAACACAGAGAGAACAGGGTCACCAAACGTTGCAATCACGTCGACCCGGGCACACGTGGTTCTGCGAGTGACCTGCATTTCGATTGTTAAAAAGTAGGAGCTTTCAATACCTTTTGATGCATTCAACATACAGCTTTGATAAATTAATGCTGTTCATGGTTTACATTTTCTTTGGATGGGGTTTCTAGTGTCCCCAAATTCAGCTTTTTCTGCGCGAAGCGAGACTATGTCCACCATTTTAAATGTGCAATGTTGAAACGGACTACAATATCACGCACATGCGCAGAAGCTAACCCTTTGGTGCTAGCCGCTTGGGGCGCTGCATTTTGAGCGTCTTGTAACTTCAAAGAGCAAAAGCTCGGCATGAGCTATCTTTGTGTAACCTATAATCTTTGAGTTTAGTTTGCCTGTCACACCCCAGACAGCACGCAACTCCTGGGCCTGCCCTGGTCCAGACTTGGGAGTCCTTGGGGTACCCTGGCACGCCAGCTAGGGCCGTTCGAAGTCTGCAATGTAGTCTTAAGTTTTCATGGTGATATCTAATTTGCTGCTGTCACCATGGCTACCGCCGACTTTGTGTGGCCCGCTTTTGCCGATGGGAAGCAAATTCCAGCATATCAGGTTACTAGGATGTGGAGGCCTGGCACACTGCAGCAACGGTCGACTTTTTCTTGGGCGGGAATTCAGCATCACATTGTGCTCGCGGTGTCCGGCATATTGGTACGTACGTTGACATTTCCCCTATATACATTTTTTGTTTGCTCATGCCTACAATTACCATCATGTCATCAAACAAGTCTACTGAGAGGAAATTGAAAGGTGGAAGGCAACACATCATTTAGGCTTTTGTTGTATAGTGGTATTGTGGCTCTAAGAGGCAGACTATCCCAGACTATGTACGATCATTTTTTGCTATTGTCTGTTGCCATGCATTGCCTTTCCAGCCTTGTTCTCTTCAAAACTCATGCGGATTATGCTCATACTTTGTTCTGTATGTTTGTGGATGAAGCAAGAGGAATTTGTGGTATAGATTTCCTAGTGTATAATGTGCACGGTTTGACTCATCTAGCTATTGATGTCAAAATGTTTGGGCCCTTGGATTCTTATTCTGCATTTCCATTTGAAAATTTTCTCCCTCTCTGTTCTCTCTCTCTCTCTCTCTCTCTCTCTCTCTCTCTCTCTCTCTCTCTCTCTCTCTGTGTTTGTGTGTGTGTGTGTGTGTGTGTGTGTGTGTGTGTGTGTGTGTGTGCGCGCGCGCGTACATGCACTAACCACAGTGCTTCACCAGTCGGTGGCGTCTATGAATGAAATATGAAATTGCTTTCAGGAGCCCTGACGAAACCTGTCCTGCAATGCCGGCAACTCCTCCGGCATCAACCTCACCCTTTGGCAGCACTAGCCGTACGCATAATCGCCTTCACCACTGACTGGACAGCATACATTTGGAAGTCAACTCATGCCACAGCGCGCTCCTCGTCCTTATCCCCTTCCTCCACATCCTGCTCGTCAACAAAATGTAGAAGTAAGTTATCCAATAAAAATCTATATCACCCATTTGCCATAGTCAGTGTTGCTGTTCTACAGTGCCACGGAATAACTCTCAATGTGGTCAAAGGGGAGATAACTCGCTCAAACCGTGTTCAATCTAATTACATGAGGTTTTTGTATATATGTGTTTGTCTGCCTGCCTGCCTGCTTGCCTGTCTCTCTGTCTCTGTCTCTGTCTCTGTCGCTCTCTCTGTCTCTCTCTCTCTCTCTCTCTCTCTCTCTCTCTCTCTCTCTCTCTCTCTCTCTCTCTCTCTCTCTCTCTCTCTCTCTCTCTCTCTCTCTCTCTCTCTCTCTCTCTCCCTCTCCCTCTCTCTGCCTCTCTCTCTCCCACTCCCTCTCTCCCTCTCCCTTGCTCCCTCCCTCCCTCCCTCCCTCCCTCCCTCCCTCCCTCCCTCCCTCCCTCCCTCCCTCCCTCCCTCCCTCCCTCCCTCCCTCCCTCCCTCCCTCCCTCCCTCCCTCCCTCCCTCCATCTGTCCCTCCCACCCTCTCTCTCCCACCCACCCACCCTCTTACTCTCATTCTCTCTTCCCTTTCTACCCCTTCCCCCAGCTCCCCCCTCCTCCTCTCTCTCTCTCTCTCTCTCTCTCTCTCTCTCTCTCTCTCTCTCTCTCTCTCTCTCTCTCTCTCTCTCTCTCTCTCTCTCTCTCTCTCTCTCTCTCTCTCTAGGGGAGTAGGGGAGGGAGTGTACACGAAGAGGCTTTGGCCTACATGTATGTTATTTGTTTTTAACATTTGGATGTTTAGAACATTGTTTTTTATGTATATATTATTGTAGCTACTTCAAGTTCCATATTTAAATTTTGCATCTCTGGTACACTATCTATCCTTTTTAGTATGTTTAAGAAATTGTACATGTATAATTCTTGCGATAATTATACTGACTCTCTCTCTCTCTGTCTCTGTCTCTCTCTCTCTCTCTCTCTCTCTCTCTCTCTGTCTCTCTCTGTGTCTGTCTCTCTCTCTCTCTCTCTCTCTCTCTCTTTCTCTCTCTCTCTCTTTTTCTCTCTCTCTGTGAATCTTTGTGATGTATGTCTGTGTATCTGTGTGATGTCTGTCTGTGTATCTTTGTGGTGTCTGTCTGTGTATCTTTGTTGTGTCTGTCTGTGTGTCTGTGTGATGTCTGTGTGTGAAATATGAAGCCAGAAATTATAAAATACTATGCGTATTTATTACTAACATGTCATTCGGCTTGGAGAAACAGTGAAAAACTCTCTCTCTCTCTCTCCCTCTCTCTCTCTCTCTCTCTCTCTCTCTCTCTCTCTCTCTCTCTCTCTCTCTCTCTCTCTCTCTCTCTCTCTCTCCTCCTCCTCCTCCTCCTCCTCCTCCTCCTCCTCCTCTTTGTCTGCCTCACCTCCTGAGGACTATTAGCAAAGATTATAGGTTACACAAAGATAGTTCATTAGCTCATTCTCGTGAGGATCGAGACACGTTGCGCCCCAAGCGGCTAGCACTGTGGGAGATGCCTATAGTCCGTTTCAACATTGCACTGTATTTAGTCACATGATTATAGGATTTAGTGGAGACTTCGCACAAACATGGCGGAAAAACACAGGTTTGCGAGTGACCACTGCAGCGCTATTAACTGTAGCAACAACAGAAAGAAACGCCCAGAGCTTTCGTACTTCAGGTTTCCAAGAGACAAAGCAAGGTGGGTAATGTAAGGTTACTTTTTCCTATAACACCTTTTTAGGAAAGAACGGGTAACTATTTTTAAGCTGGGGCTGAAACCTATGCTAACCTATTTAAACAAGGGCAAAGATTTTTCCAAAGAATAGACCCTAAACACAGCAAAGTTATCTCCTGATGGAAGAAGATTAAAGCTAGTCCCTTAGCAACTCAGAACTATACAGGAGGTATAGCCGTATAACTGGAGACGGCTCCTAGTGAACACAGAACCACAAAACACATTCACACTAACTTTTCAGAAGTAAACAGAAAGAATTTCGTTCAAGTAAATTGTCACTAGAATTTTGGCCTAGCAACAGATGTGCGATGGACCTAATTCTAAAATTTCCGATAACGTCATCAACTACCAAGGTTGAAGAACGAGTGACGTCACTATTTGACCGATTTGAAGAATAATAATTTTTAACACAGAGAGAACAGGGTCACCAAACGTTGCGATCACGTCGACCCGTGCACACGTGGTTCTGCGAGTGACCTGCATTTCGATTGTTAAAAAGTAGGAGCTTTCAATACCTTTTGATGCATTCAACATACAGCTTTGATAAATTAATGCTGTTCATGGTTTACATTTTCTTTGGATGGGGTTTCTAGTGTCCCCAAATTCAGCTTTTTCTGCGCGAAGCGAGACTATGTCCACCATTTTAAATGTGCAATGTTGAAACGGACTACAATATCACGCACATGCGCAGAAGCTAACCCTTCGGTGCTAGCTGCTTGGGGCGCTGCATTTTGAGCGTCTTGTAACTTCAAAGAGCAAAAGCAACTCTAAATCTCGTCTTGCTTAAAATCGCGGAGTGACGCTTCTTTATGTCTATGTAACGTATGTTCTTTGGACGAAGCAAACATCAAACTACGGCGATTTAAAGTCCTTCTCCAGATGGCAGGGAAGACCCTGATGACGCCAGCTCTTCAGGGGCAATATAACCTATCTGGCAAATGGAGCCTCAACAAGACGGCGTTTACACAGCTGTCCAATCTCCACCAGGCCCTCTTCAGTAAGAAATATTCAAAATCTAAATCGTGCAACTTCCATTTAGACCTGAAAAAACAAATTTAATGATTTCATTTCTTGTCATCAGAAGCGGCAGTGCCAAAATCTTAGCACATTTTTATATGTCTGAATAAAAGTGTTTGATCAAGTTTTGTACGCATTTGTTATTATAGAATATGGAATGCTGAGCTATTGAGGAATAATGAAGAAGCTTTAGTTTTGCTATTTGGAGCTGTGCTTTGTTCACAAATATATCATTCTTATTCACCAATTTGTTTTGACAGATGCTGTCTCAGAACGACATCAAGTCGAGAGGAAGATGTTACACATCTTACCTGGGAGAGTGGCTGAGCTGCTGGCTGGATAGGCAGAAAGGCGGCAAGAGCAACAGACAGGGCACGCACCATTCTGAACACAGAGATACTATCTCTGACACAGGTTGGTCACGTGACTTCGAATCCACATTCCAATGATTCTACCAATCAAAATTCAACATGATCAGAAGACCATTGAGAGTAAAAAGAGGCGATTCTATTTCACTCCAATTATTTATCCCGATAGATAAACACAAATTTGGTGTTCTAATAAAACTAATCTATGAGATTTTCAGGAAATCATTTGAGAACTACTTTTAGCGCGAACGTGTCTATAAGGTTGCAAGCTGCCTTGAGCACGTGCGATTGTGTATATACAGTAGTCGCCGCTTATTAAAAACACATTGGGACCGAACAAAAGTGTTTTTAATAAGCGGCGTTTATATTAACCGGCACTTCCCGCTTCACCAAGCCGTTGCGTTTCTTCCACCTGTTAAACCACCCATTTGTAGCTTTGAATTCGGAGCGACCAAGCTGGGAAGCAATCTGTTCCGCCTTCTGACACAGGATTGGGCCGTTTACAGGTGTGTTGCGTGCTTGGATAGAGTCGAACCACCGCTTTAAGCCATCTTCTGTCTCTTTATCCTTCCCGCAGCGCCGACGCTTCCTTTGGCCTTGACTGGAGCCCTCTGCGATATCAGCCCTAAGTTCATCTTCTTTTTTCAGTGTCTGGCACAGAAATGATGCCGACACACCCAAAATGTCAGCACCCTCCCTCAAACTTTTAGAATTTACCTCTCGGTAGCGATCAAGCAAGTCCACTTTGTCTTTGGGTGTCATTTCTGTTCTTTTTCTTTTCTTTGGAGCTGAAGTTAAAGCCATTTTCTGATTCACTGCTTATCCAGCGAGACTAGACAGTGTTGAATTGACATCTGACGATTTGCTGACAAGGTACGTGTAATCACTGTTCACACAAACGCTGAAGCGTCTCTAGTTGTCATCTAACGGTTTGCTGACAAGAATTCACAACCAGAGATCGACTCTGACCCTCCGAACTCGCTCAATGAAGTATAAATATTGCTGTTGTATTCAAAGTCCTTATAATTAGTAGAGTTCACAATATTACACTCTTGTGATTCGAATTTTACCGCATACAAGTTTTACATTCATGGGAAATCGATGTTTAGAAAATGAACTGACGGACAAATGGCTGCCAGTATGGAGTGTATCACAACAAGCGGAGGAATACACTCACGATGTGATATGGCATTCAGCGTGGCTGTTCAGAACGGTGGTATGCATGTTATGGAAGAATTTAGGCTATCACGTGACCAACCTGTTGCTGAGACTATATTCACTAGTCTCAGCCACGCTGAATGGGCACGCACACCACCCAACAAAATGCGTAGGCAGAAAGTGGAAAGGAAATGGAAGAATGGAAGATTGTCTTAGACAGATAGATAGATTTAGCAAACCAAACTATCTCTAACCTCAAAGTACAACTAAATCTATAAACTATGCATATATTTTGAATATACAACTCATGTAACTCATGCGGGTTCTTTTCATGCTGAATCCAAAGATTGCACACTGTGACTGTTTAGTGATAAATTCTAATAAATGTCGTTACTTGTCAATCAATGACTTTATTTTTCATGTAAGGTTATTTACACTTAGTAAGATATTTCTGGAATCTAAATTCAATCTGTACAATTTTTGCCTTCTCTTATTGTGTTTGTGTGTGCTGTACGCGCTCTGTGTGCATGTGTGTGTGTTTATGTGGATGTGTTTTTGTGTGTTTGTCTCTCTCTCTCTCTCTCTCTCTCTCTCTCTCTCTCTCTCTCTCTCTCTCTCTCTCTCTGTATCTGGCCGGGTATGGCTGCTGGAGAATTATTCTCCTTTTCAAGAAAATGCTACAGTTATTCAAGTGAAGGATTCAAGACAGTTTATCGGGCTTGGACCGGATGTTACGGTCCGGCTAACTGGGCCTCGGGTCAGCCTAGCCCGCACAATGAAAATAAAACAAAGGACACAAACACCAGCATAAATGTAAGAATGAAGTGTAATAACCCTTTTGCCTTACGGCACCCACCCAAGCAACCTCGGCCCACACCAGGGCACAAAGGTGCTAACGTAACTCAGGCAGCCTCGGCCCACACCAGGGCACAAAGGCGCTAACTTAGTTCCAACCATTCAGCGTGGCTGAGACTAGTGAATATAGTCTCAGCAACAGGTTGGTCACGTGATAGCCTAAATTCTTCCATAACATGCATACCACCGTTCTGAACAGCCACGCTGAATGCCATATCACATCGTGAGTGTATTCCTCCGCTTGTTGTGATACACTCCATACTGGCAGCCATTTTCCCGTCAGTTCATTTTCTAAACATCGATTTCCCATGAATGTAAAACTTGTGTGCGGTAAAATTCGAATCACAAGAGTGTAATATTGTGAACTCTACTAATTATAAGGACTTTGAATACAACAGCAATATTTATACTTCATTGAGCGAGTTCGGAGGGTCAGAGTCGATCTCTGGTTGTGAATTCTTGTCAGCAAACCGTTAGATGACAACTAAAGACGCTTCAGCGTTTGTGTAAACAGTGATTACACGTACCTTGTCAGCAAACCGTCAGATGTCAATTCAACACTGTCTAGTCTCGCTGGATAAGCAGTGAATCAGAAAATGGCTTAACTTCAGCTCCAAAGAAAAGAAAAAGAACAGAAATGACACCCAAAGACAAAGTGGACTTGCTTGATCGCTACCGAGAGCTAAATTCTAAAAGTTTGAGGGAGGGTGCTGACATTTTGGGTGTGTCGGCATCATTTCTGTGCCAGACACTGAAAAAAGAAGATGAACTTATGGCTGATATCGCAGAGGGCTCCAGTCAAGGCCAAAGGAAGCGTCGGCGCTGCGGGAAGGATAAAGAGACAGAAGATGGCTTAAAGCGGTGGTTCGACTCTATCCAAGCGCGCAACACACCTGTAAACGGCCCAATCCTGTGTCAGAAGGCGGAACAGATTGCTTCCCAGCTTGGTCGCTCCGAATTCAAAGCTACAAATGGGTGGTTTAACAGGTGGAAGAAACGCAACGGCTTGGTGAAGCGGGAAGTGCCGGTTAATAAAAACGCCGCTTATTAAAAACACTTTTGTTCGGTCCCAATGTGTTTTTAATAAGCGGCGACTACTGTATATGCACAATCGCACGTGCTTAAGGCAGTTTACAACCTTATAGACACGTTCGCGCTAAAAGTAGTTCTCAAATGATTTCCTGAAAATCTCATAGATTAGTTTTATTAGAACACCAAATTTGTGTTTATCTATCGGGATAAATAATTGGAGTGAAATAGAATCGCCTCTTTTTACTCTCAATGGTCTTCTGATCATGTTGAATTTTGATTGGTAGAATCATTGGAATGTGGATTCGAAGTCACGTGACCAACCTGTGTCAGAGATAGTATTACATCTCTGTGTTCAGAATGAGTTCCAACCAATGACCATGCGGCCCCCGCCGATATAGAAATGAGTATTATTTACCACACTCACACTCACTCAATAGCCCCGGCCCACACCAGGGCTCACCAGAACTAACGTGCGGCCCCCGCCGATAATCGTTCTACATACAACCTTTTGGCTCCTCCATCATCTCAGCCTCCAACGGCCTGTCTTCCTCCATCTTGTCAGATTCACTGTCCTCTCCACGCGTCAACATAGGCATCCCGCTGCCTACGGAGATTCTCTCTCGGCAACTCCAGTGTCAATTCCGATTTCAGATCTACCGGCACTCGTTGTGTTGTTGTTTACGTCCTCCCTCATTTTGGTATCTTGGACTCCCTCGAACAGCAGGACATCGGTTACACTCATCACTGCCCCTGCAGACTCAGGCCGACTTCCCTGGCATCGGGACAGTCCTGTGCAGCACCGGCCGAAGACTCTCCAGTCCACGCACGACCATGCTCAGCGACGCACAGCGCGAACCACCAAGTCAACCCCGACAACACTTCTCCGCTCCTGCCGAGACTCCATCTCCATATTTTCCAACCGCTCAAGTTCGAGTTCTTTTCTGGGCCGCGTCACAATGTGATCTCACCAAGACTTATGACGTAACGTTCGCAGAAGTAAATCAGTGTCAACTTGTGTCAAACCTTTGCCTGGTTTTACACAGCAATGGAAAATCCATATAATACCATACCACGCATTCTTTACACCGGACCACCCCTGGAACCCATGCAGGTCCTAAGGCAATAATTCCAGGCCTGGAATAGTCAAGGCCTTGTTGCCAGGGCTGGCCCAATGACCATTTCTAGGCTAGTCCAGGGCTGGATGCCAGGGCTGGCCCAAATGGCCATTTCTAGGCTAGTCCAGGGCTGGATGCCAGGGCTGGCCCAATGACCATTTCTAGGCTAGTCCAGGGCTGGATGCCAGGGCTGGCCAGGGTTGGTATCCAGGGATTTGCCAGTCCTGGTCCAGCCCTGGTGTGCTGTCGGGGTATATGTCTCAACACTTTATATTTTACTGGAGGTCATGCACATTAATGGATTTGTAAAATTATGGCTGTGTCTATGCAGGTGCTCAGGTTGGTAGAGCTTTTTCATGAGTGGATTTTTCCTTCCTTTTTTGCGTTTGTTTAATATTTTCCAATTATTGGAAGAATTTATATCTTATATCATCGGGTATAAGATATTACTGCACATTACATAGCGCTGAATCACGTGCCATGGAGGTGTTTCATATATAGAAACAAAGGGACTTACAATGCTCTATCTGGGGAAATGTCCACATAATTTGAAGAGAAACTGAGTTGTGTGTGTGTGTGTGTGTGTGTGTGTGTGTGTGTGTGTGTGTGTGTGTGTGTATGTCTGTGCGTGCGTGCGTGCGTGTGTGTGTGTGTGTGTGTGTGTGTGTGATGCACACTTTCGTTGGGAAGAATCGAACCTCGGCAACGCCCTAAGCCATTGTTCCGTTGACACCGTCATTCCAGTTTGACGAAGATGAGTTTAAATAAACTATCTGTGTGATAAAAATAATTATATTCACAAGTACTCGTATCTTGGTATAAGCAGAGTAATTATATTATAGTAGGTATGTCAGTGAGGCCATTTTGACGTCTGCGCAGAAGCGGGTAAAGTGTGTTCCTGTTTTGGGCGGGCTTGCCAAACCGTGTCAACTAATAAGGCTTCTAGTGAGTTATCTATAGCTTGGTTTTCAACCAAATTTGGTGACAACAAAGTATACAATAAGATGAAGCGACGTTTTGTATTCGTAGCGTTCTCTTCCGGAAGGGAAAAGAAAAAGAATAGCGGCAAAATCAGCTCTTCGAAAGGTATGATAAAAACCGCTGGCGCTGAACCTCCAGGTTTTGGCATTAAAAAAACACAATAAATCATACAAAAATGTGTCTTTTAGCTTGGGGCCTACACATCACACAGCACATGGAGACAATCACAGACCTACACACCACACAACACATGGAGACAGACAGTCACAGACCTACACACCACATGGAGACAGACAGTCACAGACCTACACACCACAACACATGGAGACAGTCACAGACCTACGCACCACACAACACATGAAGAGAGACAGACACAGACCTACACACCACACAGCACATGTAGACAGTTACAGACCTACACACCACAACACATGGAGACAGTCACAGACCTACACACCACAACACATGGAGACAGTCACAGACCTACACACCATACAACACATGGAGAGAGACAGACACAGACCTACACACCACACAACACATGTAGACAGTCACAGACCTACACACCACTACACATGGAGACAGTCACAGACCTACACACAACACATGGAGACAGTCACAGACCTACACACCACAGCACATGGAGACAGTCACAGACCTACACACCACAAAACACATGGAGACAGACAGTCACAGACCTACACACCATCTTTGAAGTGCTGCAAGAACAAAACAAAACAAACGAAATGTTTTTCCCCCTTACTCTGATTATTCCTTGTTTCGGAGACGACTGTGATTTTGACTTTTGAGTAGGCCTACACGAACACACAAGCTCGATACAGCCGGCAACAAGCTAGTTCGCCGGGCGGGACAGTGAAATAGATCTATTTCACTCAGAATGTCGATCAATATAGGGCAACGTACTTATTTTTTAAATCAGGGATTGATTAAATCATCATATTTTTGTGACACTGAGACCAGACCATCAAAACAATTAGCACTAGGCCTTGAATCAAATCGTCGTACGAGATCTTACGTTGACTGCAAATGTACAACAGTGCCGCGTGATTGTGTCGACATTCAGTTAGTTCGCTGGGCGATTCCAGGCTTTTAACCAGCGAAGGCAACGATCTAGATGGTACATATACTTTACCGGTTTCACAAATGGAATGAATTTGACGCCAACACAGCGTAGTATCGCTTTTTTGCGTCTGCTGGTAGACGTTCATCATACAAAGAAGCCAAATGTTGTTTTGTGAACGTAGGAAAAGAGTTTGACTCGATTAGGCTCTTACATCTATTGACTATCGAGGGAGGTGCTTCCGAGTGTACGAAATCCATTATCCTCAAAATTCTACTCGCAAATGACGTCACGTTGTTGATGACGTCACACATTACGCAATTTCGCCATTCCATGAATCGCGTATTTGGGGAGGCACTCTGGAGTGTACGACCTTAAAAAACCACTTTCTCTTCAAGCCTCGATTCTGAAAATTTGATACATTCAATCGGACCTAACTTCCAGTTAGTGTGCAAAATCTCAAGGAAATCCGTCCAGTGGTTTTTGAGATATAAGCCGTGGAGTCGGGACAGACACACACACACACACACACACACACACACACACACACACACACACACACACACACACACACACACACACAGACAGATAAAGTCTGTAGGACCTCCAGTAAACCTGGAGGGATAACATTTCTTACAACAGTTACAAAGGACGTCCAAAGTAATAAACGTCGATAGATTACCATTTCAAGATAATTTTTGCCAAGTTTCATCGGTCTGAGTTGTTTAGATCAGTAGAAATTTACGTTATGCGGATGATCGTGTGACGGCCATTTCTCATTTTGACCCGTTTTCGGGTGATGACAAGACTGAATTTATGAGCAATTTGACTGTTGTTTTCAAAAAATAAACACGTGGATGTGGTTAAATGGACATCTTTGTGATTGTTTATGGGCATTTACAGTGGCTCTAATCCTTTTTTTGAGTGAGAAAACTGTTTTGGTGATCAACAGGTACACAGAGGTTCTTGTCACGTGACCACATCGCAGTATTTTGATTGGCGGATTAGGTCTTTGCTGTCTGCTACATCGTGTATGTTGTGGTTTGTTTTGTTGTTTGTTTCCAGGCCCAGTATTTTTCCGTCTGTCAACACTTGGTTGGATCATCTGCATGATATAAGAAGCCCACCTGCCAAGTTGTGAGATAATTGAGCAAAAAACAACGGAGTTCTGGCCATTTGTAATACAAAACGTGCAGGTACACAGAGGTTCTTGTCACGTGACCACATCGCAGTATTTTGATTGGCGGATTAGGTCTTTGCTGTCTGCTACATCGTGTATGTTGTGGTTTGTTTAGTTGTTTGTTTCCAGGCCCAGTATTTTTCCGTCTGTCAACACTTGGTTAGATCATCTGCATGATATAAGAAGCCCACCTGCCAAGTTGTGAGATAATTGAGCAAAAAACAACGGAGTTCTGGCCATTTGTAATACAAAACAGAGAAATTTGGGAACACTTTTCTTCACAAAAATTTTAATCCTTCAAATAAACGTCATTAAAAATATTAACCGATTTAAAAATGTTTTTTCTACAATGTTTCTACTTTTTAGTGCTTTTTAATGGTGTAATTGAATCCTCCACCCCCACACAAAAAATGAGGGTCTCTGGTATAAGCTGAAAATATTTACGAAACGTTCCTCCAAGCGTCGTCGATTGCAGCGCCACGAAGAGTTGTTTCCCCTGTTTCCATACTTGCGGAAGTTCTTGGCTGACGGACACGTCGTAAAATTGATCTACAGTGATTGTCGAATTCTGACTCAAGACCACGTCCTCCCGCCATGAGTGGCAACGGAAGGAGCACAATGAGGCCGCAAGGACGCTCACCTCCTTTTCTAGTGATTGGTCTGCTTGTTGCTTTGTGCATTTTGGGTTTTAACTACTGGAATGTGTCGAAAAAGAATGGCGATTACGCTACTCAAGTTGGAAATTGTCAAAATGAGCTGCGTTTGGTATCCGAACAGAAGGTATCCATTGAAAAGTACAGCTCCGAGGCGGCTCAGAAGCTACAGGAGAACGTCGACATGGTCAAAACCTTGAAAAGTCAAGTCCAGGAAAAGGATAATCAGGTGAACACTGTGAACGAACAGTTGAAAGACAAGCAAAATGAGATCAATAGTTGCAAAGCCGAATTCGACAGCACCAAAGCGAAGTTGGTAAGTAGAGATGTTTGTACCCCTCTCCTCTACCTATGTCAGACAGCATAACATCAGGCCTGGACTTCAAGTTCAATGTAAAAAAATCCGATCTTCAACAGTTGAATATTAATGTCTGCGTGCTCCACTTATTGTATTTCCTGATTCGTAGAATGCCCGTTGTTGCGCACGTTGATAACGTTTGTTTATCTTCTCCTGCCATGTTTCGTTTTCTTTTCTTGTTGTTGTTTGCTCATATTGAAGAATGACGTCTCAAAGTTTTTCTAATCTGAACCTAGATGCGGAGACACTATTGTTGTTACAATAATGTTGTTACTTTTATCCCCCAAACACTTCACAGAGTTAATGTCAGTGTGATGTAAAATCATGAATTCTCAGTGTAGGGATGCTAGTTTCAGGTGAGTCCCCTGAAAACATGGCAGTTATCATTCTAAACTTAAACTAGTGGAAGCTGAAGGTAAACGTTTTAATGGGTGACCTTTTCCCCCTCACTACATTGTATGGTGTAAGTTACATTCACCAAAGTTCTTGAGTGTGTTCCCAAAAGTTTGATGCTGAACATCATCATGAAACAGTGGATGCACAAGTGCTCATTCACTGAATGATAGTATAAGGAGAGTGAAACAAGTCTGCATTGGGAATATAAAAGATTCATTTTATGACATTAGTGGTGAAGATGTGAGAATCCTTCTCCATAACTATTCAAACCCAAACATTCAGGAGTGTGCTTTTTTAATGCTTATGTTGCCACTCCTTCGGCAGGCATTTAATACAAAAGTGATAACTCAATGGAAGAACATCTTAAGTGTATGTATACATGTATGTGTGGGTTCTTGTAACGCGCAAAACTTCACGCCTATGAGCATGCTCAATGCGCACACAGAAAAAAGAGTCAGCCATTAAAGAGATATGTTTTATGTCCCTTCTTAAAATGAGAGAGTTTGGGGGACTTTCTGAGCAGTTCAGGAATGTATTTCCAATAGCTGGGTCCCACAAAACTGAAAGATCGGCTGCCATAGTTACGAAGCCGTCGGTGTGAGACACAAAAAGTTTTTGAGTGGATGATCTTAAATTTCTAATCGGTTTATATTCCTCGAGCAGCGCTCGCAGGTAGAGTGGAGCTGCACCTGAGACGCAGTTGAACACAGTGCAAAGAACTTTGTGTTCAATGCGACGCTGCACCTGGAGCCAATGAAAGCTTAGAATTGGCGACACTTGGGCCATTCTTGGAGGGCGCGCAACAATTCTAGCACCGATGTTTTGAAGGCGCTGCAGACGCTGAAGTTGTTCTTGCGTGGCTCCTGCCAGCAAGCTGTTACAGTAATCCAGGAGGGACAGGACTAGCGTTATTATAAGTGTCGAAGCAGCTTTCTTGGTGAGACATCGTCTGATGCTGGCAATCCGACGCAGCTGCAGATGAGCAATTGATATCACAGGATGGATATATATGCTGAGTAAGAATTAGTTAGCTGTCTATGTGCAGACCCAGATACTTGACACAGTCGGAAAATTGCACTTTGGTCCCTGCGATGGAAATATACTTGTCTGGAATCTTCTTCAGGTTTGTATTTTTATTTTACCAACAAGGATTGCTGCTGTCTTCTCCTTGTTCAGTTTCAAAAAGTTGTTTGTCATCCATATTTTTATGGCGCTGTATAGTCTTCTAGATCTGATTTTGCTTGGTTAAAATGAAGACTTTCGGGAGAAAAGGTTATGTTTACCATGGTGTCATCAGCATACAAGTGGTGTGGGTTATGGTGAATCTCAATCAATGTACTTAAAGTGCCCCTGAAATCTTAACAGTGATCTATTATTATTATTAACTCTTTAATAGCATCTGGCCCCATCCTTCTACCTCGTACCCCTCATTCACATCCTCCACTGCAACAGTCCACTCACAACTTATCATCCCCTCCACTTTTTATCCCCAACCTCCCACCCACTCTCACTCCCCCCACCCTCTTCCCAGCATTAATCACAGCCCCATCCCACCCACTCTCACTCCCCCCACCCTCTTCCCAGCATTAATCACAGCCCCATGATCAACATGGCCCCACTTCGTTCAATATCACTATAATCATTATCACCTGTCGTCTCTCCCCTTCTCCCCCCCCCCCCCCCCCCCTTCCCTCCCTCCCTTTGCAATCCAAGCCCTCCACCCCATCCACAGCTTCCAGCCACCATTATTCTACCTCCCTCTCTCTGTGGTTTGCTGCAGACTGCCAAATCACACTTCTTTGGTATGGAGATATATGTAGTGGATGGAATTTTACTGTCTATCAGCCTATGTAGGTCTTTTATCACAAAAAGCCATTACAGTGAGTAGCAGCAAGAGCAAATCAAGTCATGACGTCTCTATGTATTAATTACTATTAGTCTCTTTAAGATTGCATAAGGAGACATGGTGGGTTTGGCCAAAAAAAAGATTCAAATAGTTGTCGCTGAGGTAACATGGTAAAAAAAAAGTTGGAATGTTGGTCTGAAGTGTTTTCTTTCTTTATATAAAATAGAAAAGGTTATATTGAGCAAAAACCTAACTTTCTTTACAATTCCCCAAGTGTTTTGGGGCTGCTTCAACTTGACTTTCTTGACTTATTCTTGTGAGCTCCCTGTAAAGCACAGGGCCACAACCACACCACCGAAACGGTCTGGAATCTTTCCAGAACAATTCTAGAAATGTTCCAGAATATTCTAGAATATGACTTCTGGAACCAAAGTCCAAGATTCTGGAATAATGACAGAAGATTAAATGAGAATTCAAGAGAATATTCTAGAATATATTCTAGAATATTCTAGAATATATTCTAGAATATTCTAGAATATATTCTAGAATATTCTAGAATGGTAATGAATTCCCAGCGAAACGGTCTGGAATCTTTCCAGAACAATTCTAGAAATGTTCCAGAATATTCTAGAATATGACTTCTGGAACCAAAGTCCAAGATTCTGGAATAATGACAGAAGATTAAATGAGAATTCAAGAGAATATTCTAGAATATTCTAGAATGGTAATGAATGTTCTAGAAATGAATGAAATGAATGAAAGTTCTAGAATAATTCTGGAATTATTCCAGATTATTCTGGGATGTTATTCCAGAATATTCTAGAATACTGACAGATAATTCTGGAACAATTCAAGATGAAATTCCAGAAAACTGACTGCACATTCTGGAACAATTCAAGAACAATAATATTATTGAGAAGAATAAAGGTAATAGATTATAGAGTATTTTGGAATTGTTTAGCAACAACATTCAAACAGAATATTTAGTTAAGAAACAACAAACCAATATCTGTTAAATGTAGATTATTTAATACAGATATTGAAATGGTACATAATGATGATCACTGCATACATAAAGCAAGAATTGCTTACCATAGTTCAGTTGCAACAGTGCACAATGTGTGTATTTCTGAAAAGATTTCAATTGCAGTTTTCATTACATTTACAATAATGATGGAATTCTTTTTTTTTAATACATATAAATAAATCATGATTAACTATTCAGAAGTCTTCAGTGTAGTGACTCATGGTTGAGGAAACATTAAAAATAAAACAAAGGAAAAAGAAATGCATATCTTTAGAAGCAAAAGCTTAGAAAATGTTTATGAGACAAATAGGGCAAATTTCCTGTATCAAATCTGATTCGTGCTTGCAAACATTATACAACACTTAGATGGCCTTAAATTCCTATGACATTATAGCTGAGCTTCAGATAACATTCAGTTCAAATGTCAACTGCCTCAGAGTATTATCTCCTCTGAAACACTGTGAAGGAGCTAAAACATAACACAGTTTTGATGCTGGTATCCAGCTAGAAATGGTGGCATACGAATTTCATGTACTTAGTTTGATGGTGTTTGAAACAACTGCACACATCAGATGATCATGGTGTTTGAAACAACTGCACACATCAGAGATCTATTCAGATGATATCTGAATCACCAATTTCCACCCAACTGATTTTATCAATCAAATCCCATTCAATTCATAAATGTACCTCATACCTTGCAATTCTTGTGAACAGTGAAGAAAGTTATTGGGGATCGAATTGTAGATGCAGGTACCGCTACAGAGAAAGGAATCCGTCTCTCGATTGCCTTGGGCCAGTTGGGGAACTTAGTCTCGAAAACTACGGAAAAACTCAAAAGCCACTTCTTCTGTCGCCAAAAATCTTGCTTCTCAGGCATGCGAAGCACACCCATTGCGATGGAGAGATCGATGAATGTTTTCATCTCAGAAACTGTCACAGGTGCCCACTTGGAGCTGGCAGGAGGTGGATTCCTCTGTCTCTCTCTCTCTCAGCATACCGATTTGTCTGTCACAAGTGAAGTCGTTCCCACATCGCGTCTGTGAAGATCAGAGAAGACATGAAGAGGCGTTGCGTCCGAGGGGATTCAATCTTTACTCCTTGAGCGCGTCGAAAGGTGTGTCGCATACGAGAACGAAAATTTTCTGTCTGCCACGATCCTAAGTGGAAGTCTAGATACTCTTCCTCCGACGATTCCTCTTCCAACATCTCTCGCATCCACTGGTCTTGTTCAAGCGGATAGATTTCCCGCGCACCGACATCAGGTCAAATTCAGAAATGAATCAGCAGCATTGTCGCTTCCTTCGCTCTCATCCGATGCGGAGTCGGGCCATGACGCGAAAAAAGTCAGAACTTCAGTCGAAATATCGGCAAAAATCGCTACAACACAGCTAAAACTTGTCCGATTTCGATCAAACGCACAAGTGTGTAACCGAACTTTTAAGTGCTTCCCAGCTCTGTGCTTCCCAGCAGGCATTGCGATAAATCGGCCACTTCCGTTTTTTTCTTCTATTTTTAGATCTTGACGTAAATAACGCGAGGCCGGGTATGATCAGAGACGCGTATGTCGCTCCCATGGACATTGCATATTGGATCCATGGTCGCACGGGACTACAATTCCCACTTTAACACCATTATGTTTTTGAAGTCCATGCATTTTTTATTTTGCTTAGTCAGTGAAAAGTAGGAAATCGTAAAACACTTCCTGAATTATATGAACATCAACATCAAATTTACATTCATATATATGTTGACACGTGTGTGTTGAAATGCTTTGTTGTTCATTTCTTTTTATAAAAAAATCATTTTATTTAATATTTTCTAGAATTNNNTTCTGAGAATGCATCATATGTCCAGGCTTGTACTATACTTGTATTGGTCATGTTGGAGCCTGAGTTATTGACAGACTCAGGCTAGACACACTGTATGTTTGCAGGGGAGGTATGGCGTATTAGTGCCACGTGCAGCATATGTCCAGGCTTGTACTATACTTGTATTGATCATGTTGGAGCCTGAGTTATTGACAGACTCAGGCTAGACACACTTCATGTTTGCAGGGAGGTATGGCGTATTAGTGCCACGTGCAGCATATAAGAAGTCCAGGCTTGTACTATACTTGTATTGATCATGTTGGAGCCTGAGTTATTGACAGACTCAGGCTTAAGGCACACTGTATGTTTGCAGGGGAGGTATGGCGTATTAGTGCCACGTGCAGCATATAAGAAGTCCAGGCTTGTACTATACTTGTATTGATCATGTTGGAGCCTGAGTTATTGACAGACTCAGGCTAGACACACTTCATGTTTGCAGGGGAGGTATGGCGTATTAGTGCCACGTGCAGCATATAAGAAGTCCAGGCTTGTACTATACTTGTATTGATCATGTTGGAGCCTGAGTTATTGACAACTCAGGCTTAAGGCACACTGTATGTTTGCAGGGGAGGTATGGCGTATTAGTGCCACGTGCAGCATATAAGAAGTCCAGGCTTGTACTCTACTTGTATTGATCATGTTGGAGCCTGAGTTATTGACAGACTCAGGCTTAAGGCACACTGTATGGTTGCAGGGGAGGTATGGCGTATTAGTGCCACGTGCAGCATATGTCCAGGCTTGTACTGTACTTGTATGAGGTTAGTAAGGGTCGAGGTTTGCGAGAGTTGCTTCCCTCTATTGGGGTAAACGCGAGTCAAGATGGATAAGAGCAAACGTGGAGTGACGGATGACCGAAGTTATTTTGAACGCCTTGACGCCGCAGCAAAGCTGAGATACAGCACCAAATTAATGTACATTTGTGGCAACGACCCTTATGAAATGCCAACTCGATTATAGTCGACCAGTCCTGATGATTATCCTTCGCTGGATTACATCGCGATTGTAAACTATTTCGTGTATGGCGTGAGTGCCTACACGATGAAAGAATTTCGAGCGCACAAAAGCCTCACGGCCTACAAGAATTTTGTAGTTCATGGATGATGACATGACGAAACATACGCTGTATGATGTAAATTTCTCTCTCTCTCTCTCTCTCTCTCTCTCTCTCTCTCTCTCTCTCTCTCTCTCTCTCTCTCTCTCTCTCTCTCCCTGTGGGTTCGGGGTAAGAATTGACCCACCGCGTCTCCCTACGCGATTCGTAAGAGGCGAATAACTAGGGACACCGTGACTTGATTTGTGTTTACTCTGAACTGTTCTTGTGATTTTCGTGCTACATAGCCTACAAGGCTGATAGGCCGTAAAACACTGACCATGCATCCAGCTCTCTCTCTCTCTGTTTCTCTCTCTCTCTGTTTCTCTCTCTCTCTCTGTCTCTCTCTCTCTCTCTCTCTCTGTCTCTCTCTCTCTCTCTCTCTCTCTCTCTCTCTCTCTCTCTCTCTCTCTCTCTCTCTCTCTCTCTCTCTCTCTCTCTCTCTCTCTCTCTCTCTCTCTCTCTCTCTCTCTCTCTCTCTCTCTCTCTCTCTCTCTCTCTCTCTCTCTCTCTCTCTCTCTCTCTCTCTCTCTCTCTCTCTCTCTCTCTCTCTGTGTGCAACCGTCCCTTGTTTGCTCTGTATAGCCCCCCGAGAAGTTCAAAAATAATTCTTCACTTCAGTAGAGAATGATAAACATAGTAAGTAATAATATGAAAACCATAACTATTTGTATTTTCACAACTGTCATTAGGTTCTGTGAACTTAAAACATATAATAATCCTTATCTTAACCTCCCATCAGACATAAGATAAAAAGCCATTCCCATCATTGCTAAAATTATTGATCTAATTTCAGTGATTCATACAATCCTACATCTGTAACTGAGTTTTACTGTTGCAATATACTATACACATTAAAGCGTTGGCTGTAGTTTGTCAAATAAGAAGATAACTATCAGCAGATAATTTATATAATAACATCACACAGTTTCAACAACGCATAACCAGTACCCACAGCAGATAATTTACATAATACCATCACACAGATTCACCAACGCACAACCAACACCCACAATCTGGTCCAGTGTTGTCATCTCCTGATTTTCAATCTTGTATAGAAGTTCAATTGGTATGACACTGTTCAAAATTGAAAATTTGCTGCACCCCTATCACCCTTTCAACATGTATGCGCAGCATTGCTAGAGTTCTAGTTGACTCAATATCGAATGCTGAAAGTTGACTTTTTCCTCTAGTGAAAGCAGGTATCTTCACTTCAGCAGCTACTCGGCCAACAATATCTGCAATAATGTCAAAGCCCCTGTCTGCAAGTACCAGGTCATTTGGTCTTAGATTCTCAATATATCCACAATTTTGAGTTACATGCTTATCACTTGTCCTGACATCAACTTGATGTGTATTTTGTTTGTACAAAGCTAACATATGTTGGGTAAATGGAAAACCTCATCTCTGGGCATACACTGACCAGGTATACATGAATGCAAGAATCTGAGTTTTTTTATCAATACCTGTAGGTTGATAAATAGCCTTGAACAGAATATATTTACTAGATGATAACAGAACTTCATAAGTATTGTTCCATAAAGTGATGTACTGGATATGACACCTGCAGCATGAAGACACACTAGGCACAAAGCAGACACCTTCATGCTACTTGCACATTTGAACATAGGATTGTAAGCATTGGCAATACACAATTTAACACAAACTTACAAAATACAGCATTTTTGTGGTCTCTCAACATAGAGTTCACATTGGGTATTGTGGTCTGTTGATTTTATTGAGAATCAGCACACACACACACACACACACACACACACACACACACACACACACACACACACACATCATACACACACACACCACGCACCCCCACCACACAAACACACACACACACACACACACACAACACACCACACACACACACCACCACCACCCCACCACACACACCCCCACCACCAGCCCCACCACACACACCCCTCCCCCCCCCCCCCCCCCACACACACACACCCACACCACACCCACATCACACACACTCACTCACTCATTCTTGTAAAAGTGTTGAACAGAATATATTTACTAGATGATAACATAACTTCATAAGTATTGTCCCATAAAGTGATGTACTGAAAATGACACCTGCAGCATGAAGACACACTATATAGGCACAAAGCAGACACCTTCATGCTACTTGCACATTTGAACATAGGATTGTAAGCATTGGCAATACACAATTTAACACAAACTTACAAACTACAGCATTTTTGTGGTCTCTCAACATAGAGTTCACATTGGATATTGTGGTCTGTTGATTTTATTGAGAATCAGCACACACACACACACACTCACACACACACACACACACACACACACACACACACACACACACACACACACACACACACACACACACACACACACACCAACCACACACACACACACCACCACCACCCCACCACACACACACACCCACCACCACCACCACCACACACACCCCCCACACACACATGCACACACACACACACACACACACACACACACACACACACACACACACACACACCACACACATAACACACACTCACTCACTCATTCTTGTAAAAGTGTCATTATAAATATAATGATGACAGAGTAAACCAGATAGCACTTTATGAAGAACTTCTGTAGAACTATGGAACACCCTTTCGGGGCTGAAGACATGTTGTGTCAATATTACTTCATAGTCACTTTCACAAAACAGTAAAGTTATCAGTAGGTTCACAGCCAGGTGAGATGGATGGAAATACATGTTCTTCCCACTGTTGAAATGAGCATTCATTCCTCTGCCGATCCTGCAACTTTCAGCGTTGTTTGTAAAGTAACTGAGCGGGAAAAGTGATTTGACATTGACCACTGTTTTCATAAGTAGGCGCGAAAATGGTGCCATTCTGCGCGCGACGCAAACACGCTGAAAAATTCGCATTAAATAACGAATGTAATTCCCTACACAAGATCAACAAAAACAAAAAACATAGATATCGGATCCTTGTCCATTTCTCATGAAGTAGATGTGTTTTTTAAGTAAAAAAGACTATGTTCTTTTTTGTACTTGGCTTCGATAGGGATGAACCCATCGTTTTTTCAATTTGTCTCCGCTGTTGAACGGCCAATTGGACATGCTACTTACAAGTTTTAAAAAGTCCCTGGCAAAAACAGATTGCTAGAGCTAGAGCCTGTTCTTTATTTCAATTAAATTTGATCTCCTAGATGTACTGGCATTGCTACAATTTCGTACACAGCACGAGCGCACCATTTTCCACACCTCACACGATGTCGGATAGGTCGTGAAATGATGCAGAAATGGCTACGAAGCAGTCTCGTGTTTACTCCATGCAAGGGAAGTCACTCGCGCGCCAAATACGTCATCCTTACTAACCTCATTGATCATGTTGGAGCCTGAGTTATTGACAGACTCAGGCTAGGCACACTGTATGTTTGCAGGGGAGGTATGGCGTATTAGTGCCACGTGCAGCATATAAGAAGTCCAGGCTTGTACTATACTTGTATTGATCATGTTGGAGCCTGAGTTATTGACAAACTCAGGCTTAAGGCACACTGTATGTTTGCAGGGGAGGTATGGCGTATTAGTGCCACGTGCAGCATATAAGTCCAGGCTTGTACTATACTTGTATTGATCATGTTGGAGCCTGAGTTATTGACAAACTCAGGCTTAAGGCACACTGTATGTTTGCAGGGGAGGTATGGCGTATTAGTGCCACGTGCAGCATATAAGAAGTCCAGGCTTGTACTATACTTGTATTGATCATGTTGGAGCCTGAGTTATTGACAGACTCAGGCTAGACACACTTCATGTTTGCAGGGGAGGTATGGCGTATTAGTGCCACGTGCAGCATATGTCCAGGCTTGTACTGTACTTGTATTGATCATGTTGGAGCCTGAGTTATTGACAGACTCAGGCTAGACACACTTCATGTTTGCAGGGGAGGTATGGCGTATTAGTGCCACGTGCAGCATATAAGAAGTCCAGGCTTGTACTATACTTGTATTGATCATGTTGGAGCCTGAGTTATTGACAAACTCAGGCTAGACACACTTCATGTTTGCAGGGGAGGTATGGCGTATTAGTGCCACGTGCAGCATACAAGATGTCCAGGCTTGTACTATACTTGTATTGATCATGTTGGAGCCTGAGTTATTGACAAACTCAGGCTAGACACACTGTATGTTTGCAGGGGAGGTATGGCGTATTAGTGCCACGTGCAGCATATAAGATGTCCAGGCTTGTACTATACTTGTATTGATCATGTTGGAGCCTGAGTTATTGACAGACTCAGGCTAGACACTCTGTATGTTTGCAGGGGAGGTATGGCGTATTAGTGCCACGTGCAGCATAAGTCCAGGCTTGTACTGTACTTGTATTGGTCATGTTGGAGCCTGAGTTATTGACAGACTCAGGCTTAAGGCACACTGTATGTTTGCAGGGGAGGTATGGCGTATTAGTGCCACGTGCAGCATATAAGATGTCCAGGCTTGTACTATACTTGTATTGATCATGTTGGAGCCTGAGTTATTGACAGACTCAGGCTAGACACACTTCATGTTTGCAGGGGAGGTATGGCGTAATTAGTGCCACTGCAGCTGACTCCAGCGTCAGTATGGACTTGGACAGCTTATGTTCTTGCACACTTGCAAAACTTGGCAAGAGTTCATTGCAAAAAAGATTGAGAAGAGGATTTCAAAAATCGTTTCATGGCACCCTGCAGTGTTGTATTGTCTGCTTCCACGTCTGATCTCCTTCTGCAGCTCTGCTGTGGCAGAAAACTTTCCTACTAGATCCTTCATCTTGTGCTGACTTACTTTTGGGGAAGGGAATAAACAAATTGCGTGTGTGTGAGTGTGTGTGTGTGTGTGTGTGTGTGTGTGTGCGTGTGTGTGTGTGTGTGTCTGTGTGTGTGTTTGTGTGTGTGTGTGTTTGTGTTTGTGTTTGTGTTTGTGTGTGTGTTTGTGTGTGTGATCAAATTCAAGTCGATGCATACTTTACTTTTTGCTGTTCATTGAATGGCATTCTGGTATTTAACTCATAATGTCCTGTTGCTTAGTTCAGTTGTCTAACTTTTAGTTTTGTAATCATTTGGAAAATTACTTAATAAAAAAAGGATCCTTTAATTATGTTTTGTCACAAACTTTTCAATAAATATATAATTTCAAATACATTTTCATGATTCATTATGCAGTTAATATGCTCTATGTTTGCAATTTAAGAAAAACAATATTCAATGATCATGGAGTTTCTAAAAAGAATTTGGAATCAAATTTGAAATAAAAATTAATGCATGTGAAAGATGAGTCGTGGAAGTCAGCAATGGGTGGAGCAGGACTGAACAGGCTCAGAGTATAAAAAGTGATGTTCTTTTCAGCTTTTAAACATTTTTGTCCATGTGTGTGTCTCAAATTCCCATCAGTCATTATAAAGTCTTAGTTACCATTCTCTGGTTTATTTGTGTGGTTCAGAAAATGTTAGCATATTAACACCATGTTATATAGCATACCCTAGCTGTACAGTGGTCAAAGACACACCTAAGTAACTGAAGACTAATGTTCAAATCAGAAATCAAAATGGACAACAGCTGGATTTCTGTTATCACTAAAGAAAGAGGCAAGCAACCAAGTCAGTATTTATACAGACCTGCTGATCTACAGTGCCAAGAACTTTGGTGGGCAGTCTTGCTTCAGACTCCTCTGGGTTGTCAGTGGGGTCATGCTGTTCTGGCCTTGTTGGTTGGTTTAATTGGTCTTGTTGATGGATTAGGAACCGAGTCTATCCACTGTCCATTTATCTCTCCATCCATTCATGCACCCATCCATCTGTTTGATCATGCATCCATTTATCCATCTATCCATCCATCCATCCATCCATCCATCCATCCATCCATCAGTCCATCCATGCATCCATCCATCTGTCCATCTGTCTATCAGTCCATCGTCCGTCCGTCCGTCCATCCATCCAACCATCCATCCATCCATTTGGGAAAGGTTTCTAGAGACAGGCCACACTAGTGGACTGGTCCGAGATGAAGGGTGTGAGAAAGACAGTCAAGCTGGTGGACCACAGACTCTGATTGACTGATTTTAATAGTTTTTGACTCACATGCGAAGCAAAAGTGAGTCTATGTACTCACCCGTTTCGTCCGTCCGGGCGTCTGGGCGTCTGTAAAAAACTTTAATGTTGGATTTTTCTCGGAGACTATTATTATTATTATTAGTATTAAGTCTATCAACTCCCAATTTGGCATGATTTTGTATGAAGACAAGGCGTCAAAAAACATATATAGTGACTTTACCTTGCTTCAAGGTTAAGGATTCAGGGGCCATAAATGTCTAAAAAACAGCCATTTTTCACATTTTCCCAATTTTCTCTGTAGTTTTTTAGATGGGATATCTGACTTATATATGGTGTATAGGGCAAAGTATTCCCTATCTTTTGATACCAGTTTGGTTGACCTTGCTTCAACCAAACTTTAAAGTTGGATTGTATACATATTATGAAGTGACCTTGACCCGTAACTAACTAAGATTACTCTTCCACTCTTCATAACATTGTAGTACACATGTTATACTTTCTTTCTAGGTCACCCGTCCGTCCGAGCGTCCGTCCGGGCGTCCTGTCGTCCGTAAAAAACTTTAACGTTGGATTTTTCTCAGAGACTATTAAGTCTATCAACACCCAATTTGGCATGATGGTGTAGGATGACAAGGCGTACAAAAACATACATAGTGACTTGACCTTGCTTCAAGGTCAAGGTCACAGGAGCTCTTTAAAGTTGGATTGTATACATATTTTGAAGTGACCTTGAACCTGAACTATGGAAGATAACTCTTCCAAACTTCATAACATTGTAGTACACATGTTATACTTTCATACTAGGTCACCCGTGTTGTCCGTCCGGGCGTCCTGGCGTCCGTAAAAAACTTTAACGTTGGATTTTTCTCGGAGACTATTAAGTCTATCAACACCCAATTTGGCATGATGGTGTATGATGACAAGGCGTCAAAAAACATACATAGTGACTTGACCTTGCTTCAAGGTTAAGGTCACCGGGGCCGTAAATGTAAAAAACCCAGCCATTTTTCCTATTTCCCCAATTTTCTCTGAAGTTTTTTAGATTGAATACCTGACCTATATATGGTATATAGGGCAAAGTAAGCCCTATCTTTTGATACCAGTTTGGTTGACCTTGCTTCAAGGTCAAGGTCACAGGAGCTCTTCAAATTTGGATTGTATACATATTTTGAAGTGACCTTGACCCTGAACTATGGAAGATAACTGTTTCAAACTTAATAATTATGTGGGGCACATGTTATACTTTCATCATGAGACACATTTGATCACATATCATCAAGGTCAGGGTCACTTTGACCCTTATGAAATGTGACCAAAATGGGGTAGTGAACCACTAAGTCAGTAAGTGACCATATCTCATGGTAGAAAGTGCCAATAAGCACCATTGTGCTTCCTATGTCTTGAATTAACAGCTTTGTGTTGCATGACCTTGGATGACCTTGACCTTGAGTCAAGGCCACATGTATTTTGGTAGGAAAAATGTGTAAAGCATTTCTTAGTGTATGATGTCATTGCTAGGTTTAGTTGTTTGACATTGACCTTAAAGGTTACCTGAAGGTCAAGGTCATTTAAAGTTCAAGGTCAAGCATGTGAGTCGTATGTGCTTTGCCCTTGTTTTTTAAATTCTTCGTCTTCTTTAGTCATTCTGTGTGTGTAAATCACTGCAAATTCAATGCAGATTAACAGACCAATAACGCCTCCCAGCTTGGCCGTCTTTCCCACACCCCTCTTCTTGGATGAGTCCACTATTGTGGCCTATCTCTGGAAGCCTTTCCTCCATTTGTTCTTTATTTCTTTTGTTCATTCATTTTCTCTTTCTGCAGACCAAGGCAGAGCAAGATATGGCAGGAGTACAACTGGAGCTACAGCGAGTTCAAGGTAAGTTCAAAAATTGGAATTGCAAAATTTCTGAGGGGGGAAAAGGGACTCCTGGGAGTAAAAGACACAATATTTATGCCATGTTAAGAGTGATAGATCCCTGCTCTTTCTGTCAAGACGTCTGGGATATGTGTGACCATCGCTTCTGTGATTGTCATTGTGTATAACAGGTGTTGTTTGACTAAAAAAAAAAGGTTTAATCAAAAGTAGTGGCTATGTACGCAGACTTACCACCAGAAAAATGTCACGTAGTTCTTGGGGGCAAGAAATGGTCCAAACTTAATTATCTACCTGGTCATTTGAATCAAAATGTATAATATATACACAAATTTAGGAAGGACGCCTGTCTTCTTAGGCAAATAAAATTATTCTGGAAAAAAGAAAAATAGAAAAGATATTGATTGCCTATAGAAACAGCACAACAGCTAAATTCATGGTAAAACGGTCACCTTACCCATGAGCTTACTTTGCCTCCCTTTTGCTCTTTGCAGGACTGCCCCCCTCTTTGTTTGTTTCTTTGATGATGATGATGATGATTGATGATGATTGATGATGATGATGATGATGATGATGATGGTGGTGGTTGTATGTACCTTTGTTTTCCTGCATAAAAGTGTTATTAGAAAAAAAAGTTAAGAGTGGTTGCTTAGGTATGATTTTCTTCTATTAATACATTTTGAACTCGACTCAACTTGAGTCATTGTTGAGTCCAGAGTTAATGTAGTTTAGGCTCTTTTGAGGTCTAACAAATTGAAGTCTTTGAAAATGTTTTAATGTATCTGAAGGGGAAAAGGTTCATACTCTTGTAAGATTTCTGAATGTGTGTCTTAAATTTCAGAGGACCTAAAGAAGAAGGAGGGAGAGAAGAAACCTGAGTCTGCACAGTGTGATGCCAAGTAGGTGTCTTGTGTTGACTGTTCCTGTCAAGATTCACACACACACACACACACACACACACACACACACACACACACACACACACACACACACACACACACACACACACACACACACACACACACACTTGTTCTCTCTCTCTTTTTCCTTCTGTGTCTATGTATGACTGCTGATTTCCATTCTATGTTTCACGTCCCTCCTCTTTCAGTGTTTCTGTTTGTCTCTGTGTAGGATTTGCTTCCTTGTGGTTTCATCCCTGCATCTTTCGTTGTGTTCTCTTCACTTTTTCTTTCTTTCCCTGTAACATGGATCAACATGCTTTCAGAACTACTTCTGTGCTTTCTATCTCACCCTTTTCAATGGTTTTTTTCTCTCTTTCTGTCCATACCAGTAGAGTTATGTTCCTTTTTGCTCCTCTGCAATCTTCTTGGCTTCTTTCACTCCTTTTCTTTCACTTCTTTCTCTCTTAGATTAGCATGCTTCCTACTTCTGTGCTTCTTGCAATGTGTCTCTTTTTTGTCTCTTTGTAGATCTTTGTTGTCTTTTCATCAGTCTGTGCATCATTCCTTTCTTTCTTTCACTCTCTCTCTGTGTAGGACTTGGATGCTGTTTATATATACATCTCCACCTCCGTCCTCTTCCCTTTCATTTGTTCTCTCTCTCTCTCTCTCTCTCTCTCTCTCTCTCTCTCTCTCTCTCTCTCTCTCTCTCTCTCTCTCATGTTCATTTATTTCACAAGTTGTGGTCATGTTCTGTCATTTTTTATGAATTACTTTATCAAGGTGCAGCATCTGTCTATTGGTTTAAAGTGGCTTTAGCTAAGGGAATTTCAGCATTTCCAATCATTGAATATCTCTAGGCTGTCTTCAGTATGATTTGCTACTTAATGCAGGTCAGTTGAATTCTGATGCAGCCTTAGTATTTCCTCTGTATTTCAAAAGCAACATGTTTTTGTAGCACCAGCTTGTAGCAATTGATCTCACAACTTCTTCATGACTGATTGATCTTCAAGGCTTGGTTTCCTTATGACCAGTAGAACGTGGAGCTGTTGGCTGAATAATGGGTTGTGTGTGTGTGTGTGTGTGTGTGTGTGTGTGTGTGTGTGTGTGTTTGAAGAGGGGGAGGTTGAGTCTTAAAGGATAGGAGAAATTGAAATGAGTTTTGAGATGCTTTAATGGACTGAAACCAAGTAGTGTTGGCTCATGGAGGGTTGTTGGCTTGTTTGGATATTGGGCTTCATTGAATACAGGGGCTGCTGTCAAATGGTGTAACCAATTGTGACCTTCCACCACAAATTGAGTATAGTATGACATTTTGGGCATTTTGAACTATTTAAGTATTGTTGCACCATGCAGATCTTTGAATTGCCTTTAAAATGATATTCAATACATGATTATATGCCCTTTCATTTGGGAGTCATGGTGTGTCAAAGATGACAAGTGGTTAAACATTCCAGTTTTCAAAATTGAGTGTTAAGGAATATTGGGATGTGTCTGTAGTATAAACCAAATTTCCAAATTGTTTACATGTTTTGGGGCCCTCTATTTATCTTCTTTTCTAAAATATTCACCAGAAAACAATCTCACAATCCTTAATATCTCAGCACTGCCACAGCAGGACACAAGCATCAATCTGGTTAGTGCTCGACTGTGATGAAAGTACCACATGTTGCATTGCCTGGAGATAGTGGCTGTACACTTTAAAATTCCCTTCTGATGTCACTTACACTTTGAGTTCAGATTTGGAGGGGGAAAAAAAGTGTTTGCACAGGAGCATAGATTACTGATTAAACTCTTCATCAGAGCTGTAATCTGCAAGTGTTTAACTTTGCCTCTCACTTTGATTTCTGCACAGTGTCTCAAAATCGGCAAGTGTCGTGCACTACGCCTTTCATGGTGGAAGGTCGTGGTTGGGAATAAAGGACATGGGTGTTTTGTGTAACAGGGAGTAGGATCTGGTGTGGGCATGCAGGGGAAGCCCTGGTGAAGTATGGGCTGTGACTGAGAGGTGGAATTTCATAACGGCATGCAATAGTATTGTGGCAGCGATGTGAGCTCCCCTGTCACAGAGGTGTGCAGAGTGACTGAGGGTTCTAAACTTCTAGACTGTGGGTTTCCATGGAAAGTATGAGATGCATCTGAGAGATAGACTCAGTGATTAAAAGAGAAACACTCACAAAAAAATGCACAGATTGTGTAGGGGTACTGTGTGAAAGAGATGAGATGCAGTGATAGATGATATGGTTTGGTACAGAATTTTTGGTCTGGTAAAAGCTTAGGCTGTGATTGAGATATATACTAAGAGTAGAAGAAATATACTATTTTGTTAAGCCCCCATCCCCCCTTCCCCCCCCCCCCCCAACATATAGAAAAAAAAGGTAGGTAGTTAGGAACTTAAACTTTTTTTTTTCTAAGAAAGGTTGCCATTTTGCAGACTTGTAGAAACAATGTTTCATGTATAAAAACCAAATGTTGAGTACACTAGGAAAATGATGTTTTGTACATACAGTATAGGATTTAATTGAAATTATTATCAATTCTAGTGAAAGATTAACAAATTTAGATATGTGCTGTTTGTGTGTGTGTGTGTGTGCGTGTGTGTGTGTGTGTGCGTGCGTGTGTGTGCGTGTGTGTATGCGCGCGTGTGTGTGTGTGCATGCATGTTTTTTCCAATAGTGAAAAGAAAAGTATAGGCTTGCAGCAAAATTCATGGTCAGTCAGTCAGCTGGGTGACCAGAAACAATAGTATATCGGTGCCTTATGCACATGCTATGCTCCCAGCAGTGGAGACTGAGAAGTGGGCTGAGCACAGCTGAGTTCCGACTACTGTGACTGATAATGATATATATATACATGTATGTAGATAGGCTAAGTCCCAAAGGCACTTACATACTCGCACACTTTTTTGAGCCTTTACGGCTTTAGCTTTCACAGAAGCCTTGACTTTTGACACAAATTCTCAAGCAAGCACAGCCTTGTGTGGTCCTTTGAATTTCTTCCCAGTTGGCACTCATCTCATTTATGTGCCAGAAAGTTGAAACTGACAAATGAATCGGCAATGGAGAGGTGCGGTTGGTGATTAAGTGAAGGACAGAATGTTGGCTTGGCACAGGTGGCATAAGCTTTTCAGAAATAAAGGGTGTGGCAGGATTGAAGTTGTATTTCTGGCAACCAGGTGTGAAAGCACAGACAGAAAAATAATTTTGCTCATCCTGTCATTATGTATAGTAGAAAAGGAGAAATTACCATGAGATACAGCCAATGAAAGGAATTGGCCATGTATCTGATGTCTTACATTGGAGGTTGTGATGTGCATCATGTGGTTTGTTTTTTAGTGTTGCTGTTATAGTTATATTTTGGTGGGGATTTAGCTCCTTTAGTGCTGTAGAAAGGATGTACATGTATTCCTTATTTCAAGTGGTTCAAAACTCCAAAATAAACCTCACTGTGTATCTATATTCACCAAAATCAGCTTGAAATAACACTTTTTGTATAATTGATTTAGTTAGCGGGGGAAATTGGATTTTTCATAGTTTAAATAGTGACAGTGGTAGAAGTTTCAGAAAATGGAATTATCTTTTACACACACACACACACACACAAGAATACAAACACACACACAAACAAGCGCACATCAGCTCTCTCTCTCTCTCTCTCTCTCTCTCTCTCTCTCTCTCTCTCTCTCTCTCTCTCTCTCTCTCTTTTGAAAACAAAACTAGCACACAAAATAACTTACACAGGACATTGACCAATGTACAAACTGAGATGCTGGCAGGTGGAGGCTGTGACCTATGCAAGGACTACAGACAGGACATGCTGAAGAGTGTTTCTAATGCTTGCAGTGCCTGTGCAGACTCGGTCCGAAATGTGCTGAGCATTCTGACCAAGAGCCTGGGCAAGCCGGCGGTCATCTCCGCTCTCCAGCAGAATGGAGTGGACATGGCCAAGTTTGCTGACCTTCCTGACCAGCCGTAAGTAGATCTACCGGGAGGCAAAGGTTTTCATTTCATGATTGTATGATTCTTCACCCACATGTGACTTTGCCAGTTCTTTTTTTTCTCCAAATCTTTGTTTTGTTTTGTTTTGTTTGTCTGAAATCAGCAAAAATAGCTTTTTGCAAATTGTATGTCAAATATTTGGTAAACCCATCTCATTATTGGACTACTTGAAATATCTTCCACTAGAATATGATGACAAACACAGTGACAGACAGAGGAAATGCACTTGGCCAGGTGACAACCCCTTCTCCACTCCCGGGGGAGTATTGCAACCTAATGCTGGCTTATAGAAAGGAAGAAAGGGTGACAATAGGTCCAACACTTGTATTCTTTCTTGAGAAAGAAAGTGTCACTGAGAAGGGCCGTTTTTGTTTGATGATCCCACACTGAATGTGAAGTTTCCTCCCTAAGAGGTGAGCCGAGTCCTGTCCTCCTAGGGTCTGTCTCCTTTTGAGTGTCGGCGTATTTTTTATCTCTCAAATTTTTTCTCTTGGCTTGGCAAGCTTTTGGAATGGTTTATTCTTTGGGCCAAAGATGAGAGAGCTGGTAGGTGATGGCTCTTGTATGTGCAGGACAAGAGGAGCTCACTCCTTGGTTGTGGAGATCACCATGAGTCGCACGTGCAGGGCGTGAACTATCCACCTGTAGTGCATCATAAACCTGAGATCTCTGTTCAGTCCAAAGTGGTGGGTGTCAAACCTCCTCACAAACTTTTTCTCAGTCACCAAGTGGCACTGTGGAGTTTCTTGCAGGTTGCCCTTGAGTATGCTCATGAGCATGTCTGATGTGGAGTGACCTGGCAGGTTGAAGTGTTCACCCACAGGCAGATGTGCCAGGTTTCTTATAGTCACTCTGTGTCCGTTCATGCATTAGGACACTCCTTGTAGCATCTAGTCAGATACACTAGATGGCTGAAACTGCATTAGTATTTGCTTATGATGTAGTGTCAGACCTGGTTCCTAACAATTTTGGTCTCTGTGCATTTGTGTCCCACCCCGCACTTTACCTCTTTAATGCTGGTTTATGGTTGCATGTATACAATAGTTGATCTCGCTACAGTGAGCCCTCGTTGCCGTTTGAATGGAGATGGCATGGCTTGACTGATTTCAAAATGCATGTAGATGTTGATTTGTCTGGGACATTTCTATCTGTTTATGGTGTTGCATTTAGACATGATTTGCTTTTATGCATTGATCAGAGCAGAATTCACTTCTTAGATAAAAATAATTCTGGTATGTTTTCATAAAAGTGCTTTTTAGAGTAAATTATTTTTAACTGCCTTTGTTTAGGATGAAGGACTGGCATGAATTCATCTTGCATAAGGTTTGAGAATGCCTTTGATGAAGATTCTTATTCTGTTGCAAGAAAAAAGTAAATCGGTATCTTTCTATGTCCTAAAGGGGGATGGAGGTAAGTGAATTATATGACTGATGAATGGAAGGCAAAATGATGTGAACAAATTGATGTATTGTCAGAGAAATGACAGGAGTGACTGAGTGATACACTGCAGGTCATGTAACGAAGTAGAGGCTGATGCAAGTGCTTTGCCTGTATCAAGGGGCAGTGAGCAAAAGCAGGAGCCACAGCAGCAGCAGCAACCCCAGCAGCAGCAACCCCAGCAGCAGCAGCAGCAGCAGCCACAGCCACCAGTGGGTCAAGGCCAGGAGGCCAAGCCACAAGAGGGTGAGTGCAGCATTACCTCTCCCACCCTTCCTGTGTTGTTCACTGACATTCTTCCCTCCTTCCTTCCTTCCTTGGTTGCATCTTTGTATCCATCCTTTCCTGCTGTCTTCTTTGCTTTCTCACTCCTTTGTTTTCTTCCTTCTTTGCTCCTTACCTTCCTTCTTTGCTCTTTCCTTCCTTCTGCCCACCCTTTGCTTCCTTTCTTCCTCCAGTCCTTATTTCCATGTTTCCTTTCTCTCATCCCTCCTTCCTTTCTCCTGTTCTTCCTTCATTGCTTCCCTCCCTCCTTCCTTTGTGTTCTTCCCTCTTATATCTTCCTTTTCTCCTTTATTCCTCGTAAGCCTTTCACTCCCAAGAGCAAATCTATCCGTGGTCTTTCAAACTAGTTTAAAAATATCCCTTCCAGCGGGAATCACATGACTCGAAATCAAGTGACCCAGACCTCATGTCTGCAAATGTTTACGTTTTGTGCTTCGTACTTGGCCGATTTTGATCGTTTTTTTGTGATATGTTGATCATGAACTGGTGCAACTTGTCAAAAAGGCTTCCCAACGCTCTACCACGGACGAAGAAGGCATATATTTTTTTAATTTACCGCTAAACTACGACATTAGTGATGATGAAACAGTCGATGACGCATCCGAAGGCGACATCATTTCGGATACTGCGGTTGAGAGCAGCTCCGACAGTGAGGAAGAAGAAGATGTCACAGATCTACCGAGCACATCAACAGGAAGGGGGCGTGGTCGTGCCACTTTGCGAAGGAGAGGTGCTGGATTTTGATCAACACCACAACGCGTTGCTGAGACGGGGGACCGTACTTTCGACACGGCCATTCCAAAGGACTATCCTCCATTCAATGGACAACATGGACCAAAGCAGACACTGCCCCCTGATGCAGACATTGTTGACTTTTTCAGCTTGTTCCCTCATGATGCCATTGACTTGATCGTGCAACAAACAAATATGTAGCACATCAGCATGGAAGTGAATGGGATTATGACACTGACAGTGTGGAAATTCGAGCATTCATCAGAATGTTGTTCTTCGTTGGGATCCACAGGCTGCACATATAAAGTTCATACTTATATAGACATCATATGATTTCTTTTGGTTGTAATTTACTGTTGGAGAGGTCTGTTTTGAATGAGAACCAGCAAAATAGACCACTTGTTTTTGGAAAATTGCATTTGTCATTTTGGATGCATGTTGTCACAGTGAACCTATTGAGAGTGTGTAATATATGTTCAGATATGTTCCTGCAACATTTTGGTCCACTTTGAGTAATGCTGTAAATTATGATACACTTTTTTGGTTCTCATTTGGAGAAGAAAAAAAATTGTCATAAAGTGAGTTATTCCCCCTGAATAAATAGTTAACTGCCCTTGTTGACCTTGACATTGTCCTAGTTTGATTCTTTGATCATTTTCCTTCAAGAATATATATAATTTTGACTATCTGTATGCTTTTGTTTTTCTCATATTTTTATTTTCCTGGACACACTTAATTTTTTTATGGCTCAAAATAGTTCTGGGAGTGAAAGGCTTAACAGATTTTTCTCTCCTATTATTCTTTATTCTCTGTCTGTCTTACTGCTGTGCTTCTTTCTTGCCATTTTATATATGGTTTTTGCTCTCTAATCTTATATGCCCCTTTTCTTTCTTCTTTTATTTCATCTTCAGTGGCCTGCACTTTGTTGATCCCTTGGTCACAATGTATTCTTTGCTTCACACACACGCGCACACACACATGCACGCACACATGCGAGCGTGCACACATACACACACCATCCCCATCCCCACCCACTCGGAACCTGTTTCACTTGTCGGCATATAAATACAGGTATGAAATGCATGAGGCATCAACTCTTTGAAACTGCGTGAAAAAATCAGTCGCCTTCATTCATGCATTTCCAACGCAATCCATGCTGCTCTAATTCCATTCTTGTCTGTTTGCAGGTGCTGAGAACAAGGTATCTCCTGGGGGTTGGGGTGCAGTGTTGGGCAGTTGGATGCATGGGGCTGGTGGTGGTGTTGGTGGTGGTGTTGGTGGGAATGCTAGCAGAGGCACTAGGAATGCCTTATACTCTGGGACGCTGCAGTCATCCCAGGGACTGTTCAGTAATTTGTTCCGTCAGCAGGGCCAGCAGGAGCAGCAGCAGCAGCAGCAGCAGCAGCAGCAGCAGCAGTCCAATATGGGACAGCCACAGCAAGGACTAGGACAGCTAGGCCAAGGTCAGCCAGGACAGCCAGGTCAAGGGCAGCCAGGTCAAGGGCAGCCAGGTCAAGGGCAGTCTGGGCAGCCAGGCCAAGGTCAGCTTGAACAGCCAGGCCAAGGTCAGCCTGGACAGCCAGCAGTGGAACTTCAGTCAGTGGCCGGGCAGGCTCAGCAGGGTCAACCACAGCCTCCGATGGGACAACTGGGACATCTTGGGGCAGGACAGCCAGGTCAAGAGCAGGGGCAGCAGCCTCAGGTGGTGATAGGTGGCGGTCAGGGTCAGCCAGGGGATCAGCTGAGACTCCCTGGAGCCCCCTGGGTTCCCAACCCAGGTCAGAATGTGCAAGGAGGTAGAGCCCCCCAACAGCCTACCTTCCCCAACCTCCTCCCAGGGCAGGTGGGCAGCAACCCCCAGCAGGCAGACAATGCCAGTCCTCTGAATCCTGATGGTGCCAACAATGCTGAAAATGCTCACGCCAATCCTGGGAAGAGCCCCCCAAAGGAAGCAATAGGTGATCCTGGAGATGCTGCTCGCACAAGGGATGACAACCCGGAGGACAATGCACACGCAGCACCAAAGCAAGGTGCTGCAGCTGTCGATGGAAAGAAGATGAAGGATGACTACGATTATGACAAGGATGAGGAAGAGGCCAAAGACAAATATGAGGTACTAATGTAATGGATACATCTGGCAGTTCATAACTTTTTAATCTATAACCTAGCTTGTTGATTGAGCTGAAAGGGCTTCAGTGTGGCTTAACTTTTTCTCTGTGGCAAGTAGCATAACATGCTTTTCCCACTTCATTCCCTACATGGACAGTTAGGTTTGATATCCATGAAGATTATGCTCGATTTACAGTTTGCACATGATGACTAATGCAAGCCAAGGTTACTTGTCAAAACTTTGTTAAGTTTCTGTATGAATGTCAAAGGTTAGATGTAACATTTTATTCCCAATAGCCCTTATTGATATTCTCGTTTCACTTAGGCACACCAAAAGGGAAGTAGTTGGATGTTTGTACACATGATCCAAGTCCAGGATAATTTTTGCATCACCAGAACATTTCGTCTGGTAACATTTAGCCTCACCCTGCCTGTTTTTCTCCTGAAGGACGAGTATGATGAAAAGCAGATTGAGGACAAGATGGGAACTGAGGGAAACGATTTGAAGTTTGTCCCTGTAAGAGTCTTTTGTTGCCTTGACTGCATTTGCTAACGAACCATTCTGCATGGCTGTAGGTCCTGGCTTCCTCTAATCACTGTTGGACTTTCACTAACTGCCACAGTAACTGCCACACTGACCTCTTGGGTTTGCCGCAGTAGGACAATATAAACTTTTCAGTCTTGACTGTAGCATGACTGTTTTGATGTTTGCCTGCATTTGATGGCGTTCCTTGAATGTTGCTCTTTAGGATTCAACACAGAAATGGAATGCAGCCAGATATTTTGAGTCTTGCCTGCTCTGTAGTTGTTGAGAACATCATAGCACTCTTTTAGATAAGCTTTGAAGTGCAATGGCTTTTAGCTAATTGGGGCCCTAACCCCTGACTAATTTGACCTGCCTGCTGTTCAGTATGCCACTAAGTGACTATCAGCATATTCTCTGGCAGTCAAGTTTCAATTTGAAATTTCTCTCAGAAACTATAGTATTGACCATTTCCATAGGGTTAGAGGCACTTGAGCTCAGGGATGAGAAATTTCATGACTACTGAAAAAAATGGATGGACTGAATCAAATTTGGATATTGCATTTTTCTCCGAGACTGTTTGGTCCAGGAATCTCTACTTGATTTGGTGATAAGATTGAACTTGATAACCTGTTTGTCCACAAACAGCAGTATGTCATTGTGATCACAATGCTAGAGTGAAGCCTTGGATCCAAAGCAATCTTTTGCATGCAAAGAGAGGTGTTGGATTGTTGTTTTTGTGTTTTTGGTGTTTATAAGTTCAACTACTGTTCTTTGTTGAATAGCATATATATACAGTATGTGTGGTTGGACGTCAAATATTTTTCTCAAGCACTGATCGCCTTTTATTTATGTTTCATTCATCAATATCATTATAGTTTGTTATATTTCATCATACAAAATTTGCCTTTTTCAGATTTAGAAATTATTCTCAAGTGATGGACCTATTTTTTGTAGTTTCTGTTACTGCTAATGCTAGGGATAAATTGTCTCTCAACAGGTAAAACAGCTTCTTAGTTTTGTAGAACAAGGCAGCAATAGACATTAGAAAGTGAAATGAAATGAATTGCCTAGCCTCATTGCTTACAAACAGGAGAAGAGAGTTAGCTTTGGAGCTGTGCTTACTAGAGTTTTAATGTTGTGTTAGGATTTTTCTGGATCATCTTGGTCTCTTAAACTTCAACAACCAAACTTCAGCCTTCAATAACACTCTGAAAATGTTTTTTGCTCTTTTCTTTCTTCGTGATATTTTCTATCTGACAATTCTTGGCTGTATTGTTACATGTTTTTCATGATCTGACCATATGCTTTGAGGAATGGTTAATCTACTGTCCAGTAACTAGTAATGATTTCTTGTTAGTGTTTCTTTTAGTACTCTCTCTCTCTCTCTCTCTCTCTCTCTCTCTCTCTCTCTCTCTCTCTCTCTCTCTCTCTCTCTCTGTGTGATTAATTAACATCTACCAGGTTATCCCATAAACAAGGGTACGTAAAATCTTTCACGTGTTGGTGATGAAAAATTTAGATGAATTTTTTAAGGAATTCATAGATCATAAAACTAGGAGTCAAGATTAAGAATGTTTACCTAACAAGGAGAGCTTGTGAGAACTTACAAAATCAAGCTCCTAATACTGCATTTGAAGAGAAAGAATGGCTACTGTGGCCTATGGTAATTGAAAAGATGTGAATGTGACTCAAGAGCATGGCTTGAGGAGAAAACTGTTGGTTCAGGAATCAAGTTTAATCTCTGCATGGTTTATTGGATTATTTGTTGGCAAACACCTGACCACGGCCAAGCAAGTCACTGTCAGAGGCATCTCTTGACTGACTGAAGATGAAAGATTTGCCTAGTGATGTAACTGGCATCTTCAGGTCTGACAAGAAGCACTGCCAGTCCCAAGGGGCAGATTTCCAGAAGGAACCACGCCCCATAGAAGTAGCAGCTGCCATTGTAGGTGGTCCTGTGAGAGATGATGTCCGGAACATGCAGAGTTGTATTGTCTTATTATTATTATTTTTCATAACCCGTTCCCAGGAATCATAATTTGGACTGGTAGTCATCTGCACTACTGAGAAAAACACGAAATTTCAAGTATGAGACACACATCCTTTTCTGGCATATATCCATCTATCCAACATATTACAGCCAAACCTATATTAGATGTACTCACAAGTGAACAAAGACCAAATCCATGTTATTGTTTTTGAGAAATTATGATGCTGAATATTTTTGTAAATTTTTAAAAGGAAGGCTAGCAGGATTGGCCAACTCTTGACATCTCTGCATTTACTGCAGCTACTGCCAGGATAAGGGTAACTAGATTTTAGGCATGAATGGTGAAGGCATTGTGATTTTATTGTGCTGGATTTAAAAGTGGTTGTGGTTAATGATTTGTTTTCTTTCTTTCTGGAATTGGATGGCATTTTGAATTTGAGTTTTGTGTTCTTGCTTTTATTTAAATATCATTTCTGTTCATTTAGTAATTTGTTTTGTGTTACGGGTACTGATATGATCTTATGACTTGCACTTAGGAATCTTTTTATTGTTATTAGAATGCTAGGAAGAATGTATGAAATGTTATGAGGGTCATCCATATTTCTCTTCAGCTGTTTATCATCAATACTTATTTACTTTTCATTGAAACTTTAAGCAGCTACAGGATAGAAAGACAAGGAGATTGAATGAGATAATAATTATAGCAATACTGATGATACTATTTATATCATAGATCAAAAGAAATGAAACCAGGAATGACAGTTGTTGATGTTTAAGGTATAAGGAACTTCGAATTTAAAAGAATTCATGAAGAGAATTGTCACCTTTATTACTAGTAACATACAGTGTTTCATGAACTTGGCTGATGGTAACCCAGAGAGGATGCTAGCTAGCACTTAGGGAGGAATTGAGGTGTGATAGGATGAACTGGACATAATAACATGGGTGTCTTCTCTCTATTGCAGGGAGCACGAAAGGACAGCATTGACAAGCTGGGAGAGAAAATGAATCAGGAGAACAAACCAGCCAACTGAATTTTTCGACCTTTGACACAATCAGCCGAAGCAGCAGCAGCAGCAGCAACAACTTCTGATGCATCAATAGCTGAAGCAGCAACTGCTTGAGTAAAAGTGGTGGGCAAATCCTGGAGCCTTGACAAGAACAGAATCGGCTGCTGCATTTTCACTCAAGGAACTAGAGCAAGTATTAGTGAAAGTTTACAGGACAGCAGTTTTGAAAATAGCAGTAATATCAGCAGCAACCATACTGAAAACACTTGCTCACATTAGCAGTTACGTGGGACTATAGGAAATTGTGATAAGCATATGAAGAAAGACAGTTGCAACCTATATCATCATAAACATGCTTCAGCTATGACATAAAGAGTGTGGAGGCCACACAGATCTTTGAGCAAGCTGATGGTGCTTTGAACTGCTGTCTGCAAAGAATAATGAACCCAGTGCTCCAGAACTCATCACACAGATCTTTAGTTTCAGACAATAAGGACCGAGTGTGCATGGGAACATGGCTTACCAGTAGCTTTTGTGCTGTCACTATTGTACATAGAATGGAGGGATTTTTGTTCAGGGTGGGCAAACTGGTTTGCAAATGAAGTGAATGTTTGCCCTATCCTGGAAATCTTGGGGTTGTATGACTGATAGATCTATGTATTTTTGTATGTTTGCACTCTTTATGTACCTGGGATCCCTGTTGTAGGCAGTCAAGGGCTGGAAGCCTGATGACTTTACATTCATTCCATTATTGCTGTCCGTCCTTCTCCATGGACTATGGTGAATGCTTGATGTGCATGTGTGCAAGAGAATACAATACCTCTTGTTTGGTATAGTTTTATGTAGATGTGCAGAGTTATGTGATTTCAACTTCATGGATTGTCAGTGCAAGTTTATGGAATAACTGCAGTGGAATGAAGCAGAAGGGGAAGGATGAAGAGTAAATATTTTGTTTACATCAATCGTTTGAGTTTTTTCTTCTTCAGAAAACAAAAAATAGTCTAGCCATTTTGTACTGCTAAGGGAATTACTTTTTCACTACCAATTGTTGGACAGAGTGGTGGAGATAACGGGTGAATGACTGTAGAGGTGATAGTTGTTATTTCAATCTTGCAAACTTGATTTCTGCATGACAATTTTCCCTTGACATTGAAGAATTGAGTTCGGGATGTTGATATGTATGTGATGTTTTCATTGTACATTCCCAATACTTGTTGAACTTATGGCAGTATTGGCTTTTCTTTCATCAGCTGAGAGGTGTCTCCAGCCCCTTTGAACAGATGGAGTATAAAGTGTGTGTGTGTGTGTGTGTGTGTAATCAAGTGCTTGGATTTGCTTGAAATCTTTTACTGAGGCAGAGAGATGGCGTATGCTTTGACCCACTTTGGTTGCTGTGAAAAGCCTTGAAGTGTTGGAATCTGTTTTCTTCATAGGACCTTTTAATCAGCCAGCACATGATTGACATGATGTGGAAGTTAGCCCCAGAGTTGTGCTAATTTTGGCTTGTGTAATGATTAATAATTGGTGAAGTTCATCTGGATGTCAAGACACACACATACACACACACACACACACACACACACACACACACACACACACACACACACACACACACACACACCGTTTCAAAATTGTCTACTGTTGCTGCCTCTTCTTGTTTTGTTATTGTTGAAAAACATGCAATTATTTACTTACAGAAAGACTTTTCACATTTGCACAGTCTCTGCTGTCCTGAGGGTATTTGGAATTACCTATTGAACACCACTGATAATGCATCATTATTATGTAGCGCAAGATATCATTGTCATTGTGTGGAATTACATTTGACTGAATACAGAAGAAGCTCAAATCATACATTGAAGTGTCTCTGTTTTTGAGATGTTGTATTAGTTTTGATTCAAAGGGTAACTACTGATACTTAAGATTTGTCCTCATCTATATATGTCTGTCCATCCTGTTCTGGCAGTCATGAAATACATCATCATGGATGGAATGATTAGATTGTTTGCTCTTCAAATGTGAAAATGTTTGTCCTTAAAGTTGTCTAGGGGCCAATTGTACATCTTTTAACCAGTGCCTGAAACTGCGATTATTGTCATTTGTGGACCATTGCAGATATTTTTATCTTCCTCTATCTGACATCCTTTGTCTCACTCAGTGTATTTTGATAAGGGAACAATATCAGCCTCACAACACACCATAGGGACTATTCATGAGCTTGAAATACTCACAAATGTGATTTTGCAATAGAAAAAAGTATTGAGATGGCATGCTGTTTTGTGTAGTTGCACATTTGTTATAATTGTTAAAAGTGCTTTTTTAAAATAAGTATTGAGATGGCATGCTGTTTTGTGTAGTTGCACATTTGTTATAATTGTTAAAAATGCTTTTTTTAATAGATGGAATCAATGAATGGCTTCATTGAATTCAAGTTTTAGATGGAGTTGTTGTATGGCTTTGCTGAATTCAAGCATTGGATGGAGTTGTTATATGGCTTTGCTGAATTCAAGCATTGGATGGAGTTGTTGTATGGCTTTGCTGAATTCAAGCGTTGGATGGATTTGTTGTGTGGCTTCACCGGGACAAAATTTTGGATGCAGTTAATGAATGGCTTCGAAGAATTTGAATTGTGGGTAGAGTTGTTGACTGGCTTCACTGGTTAGACATTGGTGTAATGTTTTTATTCATGTGGGGAAATTTCTTTGACATAATAACACAGCAAATGACTCGGAGATACCATTGCTGGTACCTATGGCCCTAAACAAAGAGCACTACTTGGTTCAGGCGGTAGGTTTCACTTGGTCTAATATTTTGTATTCATTTGGGGAATTACTTTAACATTCTTATAACATGTCTAATGACTGGGAGATTTTATTATATTATGTCGCTATGGATGCTAATGAGTTGGTATACTTTGTGAAATTAAAGTGGGACTGCTTTTCAATATTTGGTAATCAGTACGAGGACTCTTGGATTTACATCGTATTGCATGAGGCAGATTTTCCTTTGGACAAAGGATATTTGATTTATTGTGAATAATTATATCCCGAGTGCTTTTCCTAGTGTGCTTGCAGTAGAAGAACATGTTTTGAATTTTATCCATTTTAGACTGATGCAACATGTGTGTCACATTTCACATCTCAGAAAGAACACAAAGCATGTCTCATTTTGCTACCTTTTAATAAAATATTTTTATTTCAGCAGAGAGAAAGAATTTTACTTGAGTCTAATTGAGTAGTGTATATTATAGAATATTTGTTTTCCAACAGTGTTGGTTTCTGTGGAAATGTTGATGAGATGTAGAAATGGAAACAAAACAACCAATGCAAGGTAGCTTAAGTTCTTGGTTGAATTACAACAAAGAGAAGTTAAAATGGAAACAGTAGGGTACAAGATGAAATAGAGGTGCACATTTTCAACATAGAATTCTTACTCATAGGTGAAAGATTTGAAAGCATGTTCTTAGATTAAGGTCAGAAAAAGTTATATGAAACATGGAAATATGGCTATGCTATTTGATTCTCCCCCCGTGGGTTTGGGGTAAGAATTGGCCCACCGTGTCTCCCTACACAATTTGTAAGAGGCAAATAACTAGGGACACTGTGACTTGATTTGCGTTTACTCTAAACTGTTCTAGTGATTTTCGTTCTTACTGGCCTTATATATCCTACAAAGGCTGATAGGCCGTTAACACCATCCATCCATCCCCCCAGAAAGGCCAGACGGAGAAAGCTGTCAGTGACATGCTGTCCCAATGAAAAGTTGTTGAGATCTGTCAACTACTGCTGAAGACTTGATGACTGACAGCTGGCAGTCGAGATGGACTGCAAGATCGAAATTTGGAGGAAAAGTTTTGCCCTTACTGTGCATTGAATACCCGCTCACTGGTAGTAACCCTTGACAATAATCATTTAAGTATATGCTGATAGACTGCACAATAACATGGCACCTGTTTGACTTAATCCTTTTAGATGAAAGTGTATGTCGTGTACAAGCAGAGAAGCCCAGAACTCAAGAGATCCATCAGGGACATGTTGAGATAAAATATTGACAGAGTGGGCTGATAGTTCATGCTATAGCATCCGGTATTTGTACTTATAGAAGCTGTGACATTTGTTTATTTTTATATATTTTTTCATTTGCCTGCAAATGAACGACTGTCTTTTAGCTCATTTGGTCTCCTTCCTTCAATGCTCACTTCCATATCAAACAGTGTGACTAAACTTAGGAGAAACACCGATACCTGAGATTGGGAATGAAGAAACTATAGCCAGTATGGAGTTGAACAAGGAAAGTTAGGTCTGAATGGTGTGGCACACTAATTCCATCTTCACCAACCTGCAGTATCCTTTATGGTTCCCTCTTACGGCACATCAGTTAGCTGCTCAACTGCGTAGGAGGCCTGTGTGGCTGCAATAGTGCAAGACGAGGCTTCTGAAGTATGTGTTGCCTCGAAGTGCTTTGTGATACCTGTTCCTATTTTAAAGTTAGTATGCTTCAACTCTCATCAGCTTTATGGCAATGTACTGTAAGTGGTTCTTAGAGTGAGATTTTCCCAAGTTTGTGAAATGCCATATGCTGTACAGATTTCTGTGGGTAAATAAAATTAAGATTGGTTTATTTATCTAACATTGTGTTTTGTTGTATCCATTTGATTTTCATCTGTCTGAGTGAAGTCCATGAGTGAAAATGAGTCTCTGCTTGGCTGTGCGATCAAGAATCTGCTGATGAATTCCCAGAAAGAGAGAATCCCACCCCTTCAAGATGCCCCCGGTAGTACAGTGTGCTGCTTGGGACCGCCTGTGGTTAAGCTGGTAGAATAAGGCCCCAAAGGCTATGTGGCCATGTGTTCCATATGATGAGGGGGGCACCTAGTGGCAACTGCTGCATGTAATTCCCCCATGTTCTGTGCTTGCAAGCATATTTAGTCGCTGCAAAGTTCCTTTTCTACTTCAGCCACATGTGGCAGATTGGCATGCAGAAAGACACACACACACACACACACACACACACACACACACACACACACACAGAGGCAGACTGTTCATCTGACACACTCATACACACAGAGGCAGACTGTTCATCTGACACTCATACACACAAACACAGAGGCAGACTGTTCATCTGACACACACACACACACACACAGAGGCAGACTGTTCATCTGACACACTCATACACACAGAGGCAGACTGTTCATCTGACACTCATACACACAAACACAGAGGCAGATGGACAGGCAAGCAGACTACTTTGACTATGGTACTGCTACCAGCATTGCACACTTCAAGGGTAGCTGCAAGTAAATGGGGAAGAGGATAGATTACTTGGTTGAATCTTCATAGTCTCATGAAAATTAGAAAGAAAGATAAATATTTCAAAGGATGCAAGTGCCTAATTGCATGATGAGGGTTACTGTACCTAGGGGGTAAATGTTGATCTGCCCTTCCATTAAAAAAATTTATATAGATCTAGTTAATGAAAGACTACACCTAAACTATGGAGTGTAACCCTCTGTGGATTATGGTTAAGACTAGGCCCACCATGTCCCTCTGTGATTTGTAAAGGGGGAAGATCTATGGAAATCAAGACTGGCTCTTATTCTAATTAACTTTCATGGTCACTAACCTCGCATTTCTTACAAAGGCTGATAACAATTTTTCTTCGTCGTCATTCTTGAGAGCCCTCCAATCCCATTTACATTCAACTTTCCTCAGTGCAGTGATGGTAGACATCCTTGGGCATACACGCATAGATCTACTAGAGATTCCATCTGAAGAGGACATGCAGTGGCAGGCATTAATCCCAAAACTGCTGCACATAAGGCAGATCTCAACTCGGTGAATGTATTGGTAGTCCTCATTTCCCTAGAGATGAAAATGGAAAGTAATCAAGCAACATACATTTTTTCACTGGCCAGGCAAGAGGAGAAGACAATATTGATGTTTGGCCCAACAGGCAGCAGCTGGTAGGAGCACCAAAAGGCCTTGGGAATTGATTTGGTGCAAGGCAGCCCCAGCTGTTGCCTTTGTCTCTTGCTCAGCATGGCACTATGTATCGGACTGTCTACGTGACGCTTAACTCACCAACTATTCAGCTTGACTGGATTATTGTGGTCTAGTTGAAACTTGCACACATGTGCACACATACTCAAACACACACACACACACACATACCACCCACACATGACAGATGAGAGCAGAAATCTATATGCTTGTGCACACATTAGTCTTCTTGTTTGAAATCATACTGTTGAGTGATAGGTTAAGAGCATGACATGATACTTTACACAGTATCAGTACTGTCACCACATACAAAATTATCTGCCTTCCCACTGGCTGATAGCTCTCTTCTGAGCAGTCACATTTACTTAATAGAATGTGCAGCATCTGTGGCCCTATCTCGGTATCGGATTCTGACTCTGAGTAGAGCAAGATAAACATGTGCTTTCAATTCACAACACTGCTCCATTTTCTGTCTGGTTTTAAGGACCTTTCAGCTTTACACAGACACACACACACACACACACACACACACACACACACAGCACTGATTTGATCTGTCAATGTCATCATGTGTTCAGACTTAGTTGTCACACCTGAAGAGTTACAATGTGGCTGGAGCCATATATATATGACCATAACTAAATCCCATACAAAGCAGGGCTCTGATTGGTTGGCTCCAAGCCATTCAGTTTTATGATATCAAAGACATCTTTGATGATATTATCACCTAGATAAGTCAGGCACTCCCTTCTTTTCACATTAAATTTTGTTGTTGTTGTTGCTGATTGGCTGTTTGCAAGAAAATCAGTTCTTCTAAAGAATATGTTTCATTCTGATATAGAAATAGGACAGTATCTAAATGAAATGCGCAAGAATACAGTGGGTCCTACTTCTTGGTAACCAATCAACAGAAAACTGTGTGAAAAACTGAAATCCAATGAAAGATACTGACTTTCTTTGGTAAACTCAAAACAAAATATTTAAAAACTTATTTTATTTCTTAAAGTGAACTTCATGCTCTCAGGGCATTAAGTCCCATGAAGTCGGGGCAGCAGGCCTCAACATAAAATACATATTTTGGTAAGTTTTAACTCATCCAAAACATATAAAATAACTTATAAATGCATAGAATCACACAGGAGGAAAACATTCTGAATTTTAATTTTACTGTAAATTTTTCTGCCAATGCACAGAAGCAAGGTCCAAAATGACATGATGCAGCCCCGATACCCTATTGGTAACCTCTGACAGGTCATTGCAACCCAACAAAGCTGCATGTGATACCAT
>JAWQFJ010000053.1:77500-80000 GCA_034096865.1 Theodoxus fluviatilis
ACACACATTGTATGCACGGACACATACACACATTCACACAGATACGAAAGAACACAGCTCAGAAGCCCCTGGACGGAATGGAGCTTGTCGGCCTATCAGCCCCAATGTGCATGTACAGGCTGGTGCTGACCGACAAACAGGATGACAGACACATGTACGGTAGGAAAAAGTGGAGTTCAGTTGAAAGGCTTCAGGGAGACGAAAACCTTCCAAATGCAAACTACAGCATGAAATCCGATCCAACAACAAGAAACTTACTTCTCTGGGCAAGCTGAGGCTGAGTAGTCCAAGACATTTGCAAACAGCAGCGTTGGGCAAATCCGACACAGGAAGTAAACTCACATATTAAAACATGTGCCGACTGTTCACGGCACGCTAGAATCATGCTGCCTGGAATCAACCGGTCACACGACCTATTCTCTGTAGGCGTACGGCATTTCACTTTCCCATTCATCGTGTAATTAAACGGAGACTACATATATATCATCGATAAACACGTTTGAACTTGTCTAGTCCCTCATGCATTAAGAGCAGCGTGACTGACATTTGCACGTGCCCTAGCTCTGAGCACGAGCACCACGAGGAGGTGGACATGGTAATAAATGGCTTAGACAATGAGGTCGAGATGTCGTGAACGTGACGAACTTTTCCGTCTCTCCATATTAATTAAAGTGCCAGAGTGTTCCTTTTAGTGTTTCATGAAAGAGAAAAATGTGGACGCGAGGAAAAGTATTGACTCGCACTTTGTCGCTGTGTTTTGCGTGCGTGCGAGAAAAGGGGTGGAGGGGAGGAAAGACGCGCGCGCGCGCGCGTGTGTGTGTGTGTGTGCGTGTGTGTAATCATAAATGTTAAAGTGCTCAAATGAGAATTGATTGCAAAAAGTAATACGTTAAAGCAGTCTGATGCTCTGATGGCGACTGACATGACAATGTAAAACGTTATTTCTGTAGTATCAACAAAATTTAGCAAAACTCAACGACTTCAGTGAAATCAATTTTAAAGGAAAATTTCCCAATAGTGTACCTTTATAGTGCGTAATCTTGGTGTAATTCGTACGTACATTTCATTGTTTAGGACAGAAGCTGCAAAAATGAATGTCTAAACGACATAAATTTATGTTCACGGATACATTCTTAATATATCGCAATGCATATTAAAATGTTAGAAATTTTAAACACTATAATGTTACTAAATCATAAACGGAATAGCAGTATTATATGCATGAACAATATGCTTAGAGCTATAACGTATTACATGATTATCCTGACTTAGGGAAGAGGAGACATGTAAAATGAGACACACACCTTTAAAAGGTAGAGATACCGTAGAGGCTATTTCAAATCTGCAAAGTATCTAGGAAAGAATATGATATTGTATATTTTTTTCAAAAACTATAACTAAGATGTGATTCAGCAGTTCAAAGACAAAACCTATTAAGACTTTTTTCTGTTTTCCATCGATCCGGCAAAAGGCTGCGGCTGATACTACAGAAAGATTGAAAGCGTAGACATCGGAAAACATAACACTAATTTTATTCAGACATAAAAAAGACATTAAACCAACGGGTTGACATATATGTAGTTTTCTTTGGAGAACTTAACGATTTTTTCCTGTTTTTCCCTCCATATCTCCAATGCTAGAGAAAGCCTGCCTCTTCCGCTCTTTTAACAAGGCCAGTCCAACGTTCGAACAGCAAACCGTCCATCCCTCCATTTCTGTTACACTGGGCAGCAATTCATCAGGCGGTCACTCAGGCGCACTCTGGCATTCGGTAAACACAAACACGAGGTTTACCAACAGGCAGGATTAGAGGCCCCCCACAGCCTCTCTCCAGGTGTCTGCCATTCATCACACGCCTCACCCACGTAGCTCCAGCGCGATGCCCATCTTGCCTCCACAAACAGACAGCGGCCCGATGCCATCTACGTACAGCAGGCGTGCTCGCAGACTTGGAACTCCCGCCTTGAAGTGCTGTGAGAACCACGGACCGCGACGACCGCCAGGAAGAGAATATACGTCATTTTCCTGGTAGCGTCACATTCTCCCCCTGCTTCGGCGTTCTACACATGCTCTCTCTCTCTCTCTCTCTCTCTCTCTCTCTCTCTCTCTCTCTCTCTCTCTCTCTCTCTCTCTCTCTCTCTCTCCCCTCACGAATAGTTTTTAATACTGAACTGATAAAGTGACTTGTTTGTGACTCCCATGCCTTATCTTTTCAAAACGGATCCTGATAATAACATAAAAATGGATAGATTAACCAAATATCACCAAGGAACACACGACTGTAGGCAATAAATGCAGTGAAGAACTGTAGATAAGTTCGCCGTAGGAATTGAGACAAAATAGAAACGTGAAAGGAGAGACAACCAGATTCAGAGAGAGAGAGAGAGAGAGAGAGAGAGAGAGAGAGAGAGAGAGAGAGAGAGAGAGAGAGAGAGAGAGAGAGAGAGATAACAGTTGACATTTCACGATGGAACATTTAAAGAGTCATCGAATAATATTA
>JAWQFJ010000053.1:85000-102500 GCA_034096865.1 Theodoxus fluviatilis
GACAGGCTGACGAAAACATTGCTGAAAGGCGAATGAGATGAGAGAGACAAGAGAGGCAGGTGGCAAAGACGGGTTCATGCCAAAGTTTAGAGGTCACTTGAATGTTGAAGAATCAAGGGAAGGCGCGCTGGTGTGTGTGTGTGTGTGTGTGTGTGTGTGTGTGTGTGTGTGTGTGTGTGTGTGCGTGTGTGCGTGTGTGCGTGTGTGCGTGTGTGTGTGTGTGTGTGTGTGTGTGTGTGTGTGCATGTGCGCGCTTGCTTGCTTGCGTTGGCGTTGGCGTGCATGTGTATTTGAGTTTGCATCCAGTGTGTGCTTGCAAACCCACCTCTTTCTTTCTTTCTCTCTCTCATTCTTTCATTCATTCTTTCTTTCATTGCACATAAATGCAGAAACGCTGGAAATACAAATGTGCGAACAGCTTCCTATTCAACCGACAAAATGGTTAACGGATACAAGCAATAGGATGGAATCGAAGGAGTAATGGTAATTGTAGATGACTTCTTTTCAACATTTCTTAGCGTGGTCTGCGAAAACCGACATATTAGAACTTCATCAGACCAAGTCTATGTCCATGGCGACGGACTCAATCACATCGTCTGCTGCCATTCCGTACAATTACTCTTGTGAAATGGGAGAGTCGTCAGATTATCTGTGAATTCGGATGGAAGGAAAACCAAACTCATTCAACAGGCATGAGAAGAGAAAAGCGGCCGCACGTCAAAACAGCCGACCTCCAACAAACGCAACTCCTTTTCGCGAACGGTCGGTGCCGAAAGCCGATGAAGACCTCTCAAAAGAAGCCTCTCAAAACAACATGGCCACTTCGTAAGCAGAGACGGGTAAAGGTTGTCCCGAGTTTAGGTGAGGGATCCCTATCAGCATTTTCATCTCGCGGCTCCATTTCAACGTTGAAGCCGTGTATCAAAACATGGGATCTCGCATTCCCTTGCAGATCTGGATCCCACTACACAGAGCCTCAAAGACCCGGCGGCGCTTTCTAGCTGCATTAATGAGGGACACCGTGGAGCATTCCTGGGAGACCCTCCACACACGGGCACGGTGGCTCCGTCTCCCTCGCCTTCACACGCCTCGCTCCAGGCAGTGGGCGGATCTGCTCCAAGACTTAGGAAGGTGTGATTGTCAGGAGCGGCAGGACCTGAAAGCTTCGGCTCACATGGGGGCGGGGTGGGGGGCTGGGTGGCACGAAAAACGAGGGGAAGCTTGAGGGACGAGCTGGGGATGGCGGTTTGTGAGATAGATAAAAGCTCCACGGCTTGTTCTATGGGGCAGCATCGTAGTCTGATCAATCTCCTGGTTCCGTCCCCCTCCTCTATACCCGGCCCTGCCTTGGTGTTCGCTATTCAACTGCAGCCAGGATTTCACTCGCCCCGACGACCAGCGACAAGTCAGCCTAATCACCCCTGCCCGGCCCCCCGGGGATTAGCAGGCAATTTGAGGGGATCAGTGGCTCCACCTCACACCTGACCCCTCCCCCAGTCTGCCCCAGGCACCCCCACCACCCCGCACTGGGACGGTGGCAAGGGGGAGAGGAAGCGGGTGGAGGGGGATGGGGTGATGATCATTGGGGTTAGGTGAGAGTGATGGGCGACAGGGGAGTATGGGGAAAGTGAAGGAGAACCGATGTCGGGGCAGACGGCATCAATTTGGTTCTACAGAAGAGGACTAACAGCTGTTTGATACGAAACGGTTTCCCCTGTTAACAATGACGCCTGTTGCGGCAAAAGATGTTAATAAGGATGCTTTTAAAAAATCAGCACTGAAAATGCTGAACTCATTACTTTAAATACTCTCACCAAGTAGAATGGAATCAGCTTTTAGATATTATCAAGAGCCCAAATGCATCCTCATGGATTTGTAAACTTAGCAGTGCATGGTAAGTATACAGAAGTGCGCATTGCTTTGCTGCCCCTAAAACTTTTGCTTCCTGCCGTCTTTGAGTAAGTACTTATTGCTGATCCAGAGAAATACTAGCGGGTTACGTTCTATCCCACTTCCACCCTATGGTCCCTCTTTCCCAGCCAGGCACTAACAAGACCTGATTGGAGCAGACTGGTCTCCACTTCATTCAGAACTTGTCCTTTCTTCTCCATGACGGGAGGCAGGTTAAGGTTCACTGGCAGCAGACGTCCACAGGTAGCAAGAGATCAAAGCAAGAGAAAGCCTGCCGCGCTGGACAAACGGAGAGGGAAGGGGAGAAGAGAAAGGAGGTGGGTGAAGGGAGTGTATCGTGGATGCCAGGGGGGGGGGGGCGGGGGGGGGGGGGGGGTAGGACTCGTAGGTGGGGTAGGAGCTTGTTGCAGGGCTGGTGAAGGGAGTGCAAAGGGCAAGGAAGGGGACTAGTCAGGTAGGTGGGTGAGGGAGGGAGAAAGGCCCGAGTGAGTACAGTAGTCGCCGCTTATTAAAAACACATTGGGACCGAACAAAAGTGTTTTTAATAAGCGACGTTTTTATTAACCGTTTGCGTGTTGAACATGTCCATCAGTAACGATGTAAATCCGGACCGGACCAACTGTATTTTAAAAACGGCTGTTTTTATTAACCGCGTGTTTTATAAGCGGCGACTACTGTATATGAAGCTTTAGGCCCACCAGTCTTTGCAAGCTATGTAAATCCATTAATCCCGAAAATCACTAGCGCTGGTTGGAGGAAGAGCAAGTCGGGTGACGATTCCCTATAATTATTTGTATTTTACAAATTGCGCGGGAAGACGCGGAGTGTCTATTCTAATCCTGAACTCTCCACAGGGGACGAAAGGTCCGTCAGATGGCTACAGTGTGACTAAAGCACTACAATGTGACCAGGACACTACAGTGACTAGGGCACCACCATGTGACCAGGACACTTCAGTGTGACTAGGGCACCACGATGTGACCAGGACACTACAGTGACTAGGGCACCACGATGTGACCAGGACACTACAGTGACTAGGGCACCACGATGTGACCAGGACACTACAGTGACTAGGGCAACACAATGTGACCAGGACATTTCAGTGTGACTAGGGCACCGCAATGTGACCATGACACTTCAGTGTAATTAGGGCACACGATGTGACCAGGATACTACAGTGTGACTAGGGTACCACGATGTAACCAGGACACTTCAGTGTGACTAGGGCACCACGATGTGACCAGGACACTTCAGTGTGACTAGGGCTCCATAATGTGACCAGGACACTTCAATGGACTAGGATACCACGATGTGACCAGGACATTTCAGTGTGATTAGGGCACTACAATGTGACCAGGACACTTCAGTGTGACCATGGCACCACACTGTGCCAAGGAGACTACAGTGTGACTAGGGTACTACGATGTGACCAGGACACTTCACTGTGACTAGGGCTCCACAATGTGACTAGGACACTACAGTGTGACTAAGGCACAACAATGTGGCAAGGATACTTTAGTGTACTTAGAGCACTACTATGTGACCAGGACACTTCATTGTGACCAGGGCACTACAATGTGACCAGGACACTTCATTGTGACCATGGCACCACAATGTGACCAGGACATTTTACTGTGAATAGGGTTTCACAATGTGACTAGGACACTACAGTGTGACTAAGGCACCACAATGTGACAAGGACACTTCAGTGTGATTAGGGCACTACTATGTGACCAGGACACCTCCGTGTGACTATATGACACTACATTGTGACTTGGAAACTACAGCATGACTAGGACGCTACAGTGCGACTAGGACACTAGTGTGACTAGGACACCACGGTGTGATTAGGGCATTATAATGTGACTATAGCACTACAGGGTAACTAGGACACTAGTGTGCCTGGAACACTACAGTATGACTAGGCGCTTTGAATCTCACTGTGTGGGAGTATTGCACGGTATAAAAGTGATCTATTATTATTATGACTAAGTCACTACAAAGGTGGGACAAGACATCACACTGGGAAGGGCAAGAGTGGATCGCTGCCGCCAGAACTTCCGCTGCGGACCAGTGAACCCTGTCTCATTGCTGGAGTGACCCAGGTCTGAAGAGGATTACACTGGCAAAACTTACTTGATCTCTCCTCAGAGAGACAGCTGACTCCACTACCACAGGAACAAAGCAGATATGATTCCACCTACTATCACACAACCCCGCTGCCGGGCCGGACTGACGATACAAATGCGCCAGGTATTTCTGCCTCGCTTGCAGGAAAAATTATCTCAGTTCATCTCACGGAGGAGAACCGCGCAAAGACCTTCCTAAACATAAGACTTAACGTCTCCAGAGGAGCGGACATGTGAGAAGTAAACAGGACAGGCTGAGATAAAGAAAGTCGGTGAATCCACGGCGATTAACTGCTCTCAGGAGATGGTTCAACGAGCAGGATCGTCCTCCATTAAAGAGCTTGAAACCGGAACAACTAGAATGACCGTAATGGTTCCCTCGTTACTCAGTCGGGTGTTTCGATCGAACGTGAATGGCAAACACGGCACCAATATACAGTGATTTATAGGTGAGATGTAAAGTCAGCAATACTTGCCCGCTACGTGAATCTCCAACCAGCATGTAGAGCGAATCACAGCCAGACTAATCTAGCCTCCAGTACGTTTCTCTATTCTCAAGCGCTCAAGGCCGTGAAGGGTGAGATCCGTGGGCGGGGGTGGGGGTGGGGGATGGGGGGTGGGAGATGGGGGGTGGGGGTGGGGGTGATCGGGGCTATGCGGGATTCTGCAGCTCTATGGAAATCCGTATTAGGAAAAAAAATTTTAGTCTTTGTTAAGATAACATGGCCATTAAAAAAAGGATCGGAAGGTCAGCCTGAACTCTTTAAAAACTGTTTTTCTTGATAGAAGAAACCAGATTGACCATCAACCATATTTTATTTCAGTGAAAATGTTTGTTTTTTTTAAATGTAAATCGTGGATTCCCTGAGTGCTCATATGACAGGGAAGATGGGACAGCACGCAATTCGTTGCTTACCATCAACTTATTTTTCTTCTTTCTTTTCTTTTCGCATGATTGGGAAAAAATGTTTAGGGTCTACGGAAAAAGAAATAAGGTCGGTCGGGTTACCTTAACCACATTTTTGTTTTAGGAGTGGGGGGTGGGGGTGGGGGGTGGGGGTGGGAAGAGGGAGAGGGAGAGGGGGGAGAAGGGGGAGAGGGGCCCTAACACGGAACGGCTCCTACTCATTTGTCTAAATCAAGTACGTGCACCACATCGCTTTAGAAACTGCGCCTTGCTATCGTCCAAATTAAGCACCATATTCCTCAGAGCATCAAAAACTACTGGGAACACGCCACATCCGAGCAGAAGACACGGTCTGCTCCCAAGTTTGCCTGGGGTGGAGTCGTGGAGTGGAATGTCTGTCGCCCTGGAGTGAGGACCACGCGGCAGTTGTTGCCAAATGCGTCGGACGCTAGTCTCTGTGTCTGAGAGTGGCATTGTTGCTGCTGCCTCGCAAGGTTCATAGTCGATGTCGCCCTCCGCAATACGACGTCTTCAAAAATCCGAACCCACGTCACAACTCAATGATTTATGTAATGGGAGACGACTGACGAGCACATAATTATGTGAAAGCGAGGGAACGCGGGCTATTGGTTGCCGAGAGAGTGTGAGAGAGAGAACGTGATTTAATTGCATCGCCATTGCAACTCTAGTCGCACAAATAGATCCGCGGCAGTGTGCTAGATACATCTTTCATAACATTCTTTCAAGAATGTCAGGGCGATTCTTAGAATGTGCCACCGAGAAGATGTTACCACATCACAGACTTCATCAGTGCTGTAATAGCGGCGTCCCGAATTATTGATTCCGTCGAAACAGTTCGTCTATCAACAGAATACATTCTTCTCGTCTCTTTTCTTCTCTTCTCCTTCAGTCAGAACACATTAGGACAGCGCGTTCAATTTTGCGGACAATCCCTCTGTGGGCTGCTGGTAAGAATAGACCCACCGCGTCTCTACGCGATTTGTAAAAAGTTCATAACTGCGGTAATAAAAAGCTGTATTTGCTTCTACTTTAAGCAGCCCTAATAATGTTGTAGTGTCATATCCTAGACCGTAGAGTATCCTAAAACGTAGAGCGTGACCTACTTGAATATTATTAACATGACGAAATATGTGTTTTCATCGTTTTCTTTAACCTTATTACCCGATCAAATGGTACTTTCCTCTAGAAATTTTTTTGTAATCACACGCAGCAAAGGCAAAAATATTTGGGTCCGAGATTTCATAAAACGCTCAACGTTACAACCGGCTAATCACAGTTAAGATAACAAGAGTAGGCGGGGGAAAGTCATCTCTGCAGGACATTGTCCAATCACAAGAATTGGCTGGTGAACAAGTTGTTGTTGTTGTTGTTGTTGTTGTTGTTGTTGCGTACCTGGGCTAAACACTCCCAGGATCACCCAAGTGGGTGAGATGATTGCGTGTGTGACTGTTTTTGAACACCCCGCCATATAGGCAGCCACACTCCGTCTTCAGGGGAGGTGAACAAGTGATATGCAAGTATGTCACGCTCTACGTTTTAGGATACTCTACGGTCTAGGATATGACACTACACTTCAAGCTAATCATACATTTCTCAGATATATTTGCAAAAAGGGCACAACACGAACGTAAAGTTTGATATAAACCAATCAAAAGCAGTTGTCATTTTATATAAACATCTATGTTATTAAGCACGGTAAAAATCATCAAAAGAAAATATAGGAAGACGTCTATATTGCATATGTACTGCACGAGAACTACTCAAGACACATAATTAAACTGGATTGTCACATTTACAAACCGAGTCAGAAGCACATATTTTGTTCTTACGGATATCTTGTTAATAAAAATCCTCATACGAAGGTAAACTCTACTTCAACTCTAATCCATTCACTTCTCAGACTTAAACTGTCGTTCAGCGTTGGAACATTCCATCTGAACAGGGTTATGCATTGCAGGATCGATACTCGGGACATTCGCGAAAGGCGAGTGAGTGGAAATCCAGACAGCTTGCTCATACGCTAACCAGCTCTAGTGATTTTCGGGATCAGTGGCCTCACATAAGCAATAAAGGCTGATAGGCCGCACAACATTCATTCATTCATTCGTCCATTCATTCATTCATTTAACACTCGCTGTTCAAGACATGCAAGATCAGTTCAGACAGACGCCATCCCAGCACTCCTGTAACCCCTGGGGCGGGCAGTGAGGAGCCCTCTGCAGCCAATCAGAGAAGACATGAAACATTCAGGCAAAGGACGGACTGCCCGTGAGTGCGTATACGCTATACACTATAGTGTTCATACCTCTGTCAAACGCCATCGCCTCATTTACTAAACACAAGAGCGCTTTCCCCGCAGTCCGAGAGGACGACAAGGCTTGGTGGCTTTCCGGAGATCGGTCCGAGTCCGTGCCACCATGACGGCAGTTTTTACCGCTTCGGCGTTACGACATGGCCTCAGTTGATGGGGATGATCGCAGACCTAAATGGCGGTCTGTCACAAACAGGCAGTCGCAATGAGCGCCATTGTCACGACATGACTGCCCTCCTGAAGCAAAGCCTCGTCGTACTGGACCGGACAGCTCTCCCTGACAGCCTTCTCAAGCAGGGTAATTAACCACAGTTGGCCAGGCAGATGGACAGTGTGTGGCGAGACGTTTCAAAACGGACCGGACAGTCGTGAACGTCGGTGGATGTCATCATTCAACTGTGAGTTTATTTCGTCATGTCCTTGTTGCGAAATTTGAGCTATCAGAAGCCGCGAGTCCACAGGCGAAATTTCGAGGATAATCTTCTACGTCAGTAGCTCTTCTCGCCTGCAGCGCCTTCCACTTGTGCCGAACTCATATTGAGATGCCTGCCGGGAACGCTAAGAGAGGTTACCCTGAAAGGGCAGCGGCTTCAACAGAGTCTCTTCAGAATCACCGTGACGCACAGTCAGCGTCCGCTTCGCTCCAGCGGAGATGAAGAGGGTGGGTGTCCAGTCCAGCGGAGATGAAGAGGGTGGGTGTCCAGTCCAGCGGACTCCGGAGTGCACGGCAGCTGCTACGGTCATCTTTGATGACTTAATGAGGTCAGCCTGTCACTCAGGTGTCAGGCTCTAGTCTCGAATCCCTGTCACACCGACGCTTATGTCGACGTGGACGTTTTGTTTGTCTTATCATCTCAACAGAAAAGCACCGCTCAGCACTCGCTAAAAACCCAATATGTTATGTAACTTTGAAACAGTGAACTTAATAATTCAGTGTAGTAACTGCCAACGATCGGTTTGCAAATGAGAAACCATTTCTAGTTTCCCGCTGTCTAGGGTTTCGTGTGACCTTAACGTTTAGTGGTCAAAGGCTGGACTGGTGATTGGGCGTCCAGCCAAGGCGGTACGTGCACGTCGTGAAGAGACAAAGAGATCGGGTTGCCCAGGCAGAAGCAATGAAGGAATAAAGCCAGGCAGGCAGGCAACCAGGTAACTCGGGAGATCAAAGCGCCGCTAACATCTGCTACCTGCACAGCCACACTCGCAGATAAGGAAAATCGTTGCGGGTCTTCTTTGGAGGGGAGAAAATTTGCAAGTCTCTCGATGTGAGGTTTTGTGCGAGTGCGAACAAGCTTCTTTTAGACACAACCCAGCCGTGTCAATGCAGCATGCATCTCCATAAACTTGAAGAGAGACGCGCAAGTTGCACCAACAGGCCTCCATTCACGACCCTCAGCGTGTTGCGCTAGCTTCTGTTTTCAGTTTCAATGGTGGGGAAAATGCAAAACCGGGAGAGAAATTTGAGCGCGCTACAGCACTGAACCATTCGTAATCAGCCAGATGACGCTGCACAAGCTGTTGCTTAGAATCTATTTTGTTTTTTTGCAAAACCATACGTCTGGGAAGGTTTTATTCTACGGGTACACTGAATCGTATTGAAAAGAGGGCTCCGTGAGAACAGAGAGTACAAAGATACTCACAGGTGCAGCAAGAATAAAACTATAAAACTGTCTTCTTCCACATTAAGTGTGAGTAGTGACGAAAATACCGCTTCAGGCGTCATTTGGACACACGCTTCCAAACCACGAGGAAAGATTTACAAATATACCGAGCCAGATGTGGCGCAGTCTCGACTAAGCTCTTGACTGAAGTGGGAAACCGCTTCTAGCGCACACACAGCTACGGCCTGCTCCAGGATCCGGAGTGCCTACCGGCAGTAGGCAAGGTGGCTTGCTTCAGACTGAAGTCAAACGTTCGGGCTGCGACATCATCGACAGCTATGCCAAATACCGGCATTCAAACGTGCATTTCCTTCTCTTTGGCATTAGGTTGTGTTAGAACGTTTTAGCTTTGAAGAAAATTCGTGAGTTCCAAGACCTGTTCATATCAAAGCGCTGCAGCATCTCGGAACGTGTATCGTTGTAAGGTTTTTACACTTGGGTCATCAACAGGCAAGTCTTCTCACGTGAATTTCTAAATCAGCAAAGTCGTTGCAGGTGCAAAAACGAGTGAACTGGAAGAATAATCCTCTAAATTGCTTTAAAATGAGTCGTGAGATCCATATATTACATTACGACAATCTCTAATTATTTAAAAAAACATTGCCACAAAAATAGGATTAAGTTACACGTGGTTCTTTTCCAATTACCTCTACTGGGATCATGGCATTCCACTGACAGTAAAGGTCTGCGAAACGGAGCCTTGCCTTCGCTTCTGCAGGATGACCACGGGGAAAGCGAGCGGGAAGGCGAGATCCGTGCCCATTGAAAACCGAGCCCAGTGCTGGGCCAGCAGACAATCAGGGGGCGGAAGGGAGCCCGCACAATCTCCTCGAGTTGGCCGCAGGGTTAGAGGTGAGGTGAGATGTTTATAGAGATTGCTATTTACACTTCTCCTCCGCCTTCCTGCCCTCTCGACGCTTGCTTTGAAGTGTACAGATTAATGACGGCGCTGACATTTCGCTTGCCCTGCGTGGCGCGAGCGATTGTCCGCGAAGTCGCTCTAAATCTCTACCAATATATCGTTAATGTCGCCAATTAGGATAGGCAAAGCAAACTGAGGGTAGAGTCACCATATTGAGATGGAGCGAGAAACAAATTGTGTGTGAGCGTTTGTAACAATGTGTGTGTATATGTGTGCGTGTGTGTGTGTGTGTGTGTGTGTGCGTGTGTGTGTTTGTGTACGTGTATGTGTGTGTGCGTGCGTGCGTGTGTGCGGGTATGGATGTTTGAGGGAGAGAGAGAGAGAGAGAGAGAGAGAGAGAGAGAGAGAGAGAGAGAGAGAGACTTTCACCCACTAACACGCTCGCACACACACACACGCACGCACATACACATACACACACACAAACACACACACACACATACACACACACACACACACACACACACACACACACACACACACACACACACACACACACACACACATGCAATTCAACTGAGACACAATTAGGAAGGCAGACAAGCTTCCGTATAAATGCTCAGATTTGATTGTCTCAACGTTACCCGTCACAACATGTTGTCACAACATCAGCTACATGGACTGCAGAGATATAAGTACTGAGGACGAGGACAGAGAGTAAGGGATGCTAAGAAACAGCTAGGCGCTCTCCAAAAAGGAACACCAAACACGACACAACGCAACAAAACCCCGCCAGCCCTAGAAGAAAGTTCACGGGAGAGAGTAGAGAGGCTGCACAACAAAAGACTGCTAGGGGACAAGGGAAAAAAAAGGCGGGAGAACAAAAGCGAATGCACCGACCAGGGCGCTACGCAATCAATAGCACTGCTCCAAGTCCCACAATCTTCTCCCGTGGCACTCTCAGATTGAGGCCCGTGGGAAGCGCTACCTCGCGAAGAACAAGGCAATTCGTTCTACTGGGAGGCAGGGCAGCCCCTAAGGCTCAATCGATAGGGACCCCACCATCGATACCAGGTCACACACACAGCGCGCACGCTCGCAAACACACGCTTCACCAAAAACACGCTTTCCCCTGACACGCTATAGCTTCGGCGCGGAACTCGCGGCATCAACTGATCCTCGAACTCCGGCTCGACTTTTCTGAAGTGATCTTTCTCCACCTCGTACGACTCTCCCTCCACATCTTCATGTCACCTCTCACTACCCTCACATGCCCTCGACCCCCTCTCCTCTTCCCCCACCCCCCACCCCTGCCTCGCCGCGACGCCTTTAATCAATTACAGGAAAATTGCCTGTCGGGGAGAACAGTGGTGGCGAGCTCACCCGACTCTTCTGCTGTTTTTCCCCGCAGCATCACACACACACACACACACACACACACTTACGCATACAGACATACACACACACACACACTTACGCATACAGACATACACACACACATACACATACACACGCGCGCACGCACACACACACACACACACACACACACACACACAACAAACGCATACATACACACACACACATACACAATTTTATCCCCCCCACACACACACATCTCCACGCCCACCCCCCACCCCCATCCTTCCATAGCCTGGAGCTGGTTCTGAGTGCCTGAACTCAGTAACACGGAGGACTCAGGGGTTATGGTGCCTGGGGATACCTATCGGTAATGATAAAGTGTGAGCTTATTTCATTCCACTTTTCTGAAAGTATTGACTGTGTGCCTGTGTGCGCAAACGTATGCTCGCTGAGTGTGATAGAATGGAAACGTGTTGGTATAGTGCACTGTGCGCACCTTGTAAGGTGTACGTGAACATGCATTCACGACTGCGTGTGCGCACATGTGCATGTACTGTGTAGGAGAAATGGCGAGGGGCACTACAACTGACAGGAAAACAGAAACAAAGACAGAAACAGAGAGAGAGAGAGAGAGAGAGAGAGAGAGAGAGAGAGAGAGAGAGATTGTCAGACAGACAAAAACACAGGCGCACGCACGCAAACGCTCGCGCGCACGCACGCACACACACATACACATATAGAGAAAGAATGAAGTTCATTCAATAGGCCGACAGCCCATTTGAAATATAGAGACCAACTAGAAATAATATTATCTCAAACACGGATATCAATTGATTTTGTAATCGTTATCAAAGGTGCACGTCGGTAAATCCAAGTTGTGCTACTAACAAAAAGCATTTTCAATTTCCTAGCTTAATAATCATGTCTCTCTTCTTTTAGTTTCAGAACATGATGCACAGTAAACTTTGCTACATCCCTTGTTTTTCAGACATTTGAGAGAGAGAGAGAGAGAGAGAGAGAGAGAGAGAGAGAATGACAGACTGTGGCAGAGACGGTGACAGAGACTGTCACACAGAGAAAAAGAGACAGAGAGACCGACAGAGAGACGAGACAGAAAGATAGAATCACAGAGATAGAGTCAGAGATGGACAGAGACAGTGAGGCGATTACAGTCCACACCGCGCTTCTACTGCTGTACAGGGAGGACAGAAAGAACAGTAGGAGGAAGTGCGTCAGGGTAAAAGAAGCTGCGATAAACGTATCGACAGTTCATTCATCAGGAGAAAACACGCCTGCAGATAGTGTCAGGGAGAATGCCGAACGAGGTGCCAGAGACAAGGAAAGAGCGGAGATGGGAGAGCAAGCAAGAGAAGAGATAGAGAGCGCTGATAAAAAAACAGCGAGAGACAGAATGGACCTTCCACCTGCCCACCACTGTCTACTGCAAGGATGGCAGCAGCTCTTGTCTAGAAGAACAGCGATCTCCACCTATCCCTGTCTTGGGCAGTCATCTCTCGCCTCTCCCTGTCTCCAAGTATTCGCCTCTCTCTCTCCAAGTATTCGCCTCTCTCTCTCTCTCTCTCTCTCTCTCCAAGTATTCGCCTCTCTCTCTCTCTCTCTCTCTCCAAGTATTCGCCTCTCTCTCTCTCTCCAAGTATTCGCCTCTCTCTCCAAGTATTCGCCTCTCTCTCTCTCTCCAAGTATTCGCCTCTCTCTCGCTCTCTCCAAGTATTCGCCTCTCTCTCTCTCTCTCTCTCTCTCTCTCCAAGTATTCGCCTCTCTCTCTCTCTTTCTCTCTCTCTCTCTCTCTCTCTCTCTCTCTCTCTCTCTCTCTCTCTCTCCAAGTATTCGCCTCTCTCTCTCTCCAAGTATTCGCCTATCTCTCTCTCTCCAAGTATTCGCCTCTCTCTCTCTCTCCAAGTATTCGCCTCTCTCTCTCTCTCCAAGTATTCGCCTCTCTCTCTCTCTCTCTCTCTCTCTCTCTCTCTCTCCAAGTATTCGACTCTCTCTCTCTCTCCAAGTATTCGCCTCTCTCTCTCTCCAAGTATTCGCCTCTCTCTCTCTCCAAGTATTCGCCTCCTCTCCTGTCCATCCTGAGCGGTGGGCACAACTGCTGCATGACGTTGGAGAAGTAACAAAGGAATAACCCTGTTCAAGATAGTAATTTACACTATTCCCATACCATGCGATAGCAGAGATTTATATAGAAGAATAGGGTAATTTGAATAGGCGTATCAGATGAAGAAAGAGTGCTCACTATGTACACTAGTGTGCTTTTTACCAAACTCTTCGTTATTTTGTTTTCTCAATACATCTTTATCATCATACCATACACCCAGTATCTTTGTCAATGCCCATCGCCTGACATCGAAACAGTAAGGTAGAAAATTAATACGTGATAACAAAAAGGTGAAAGAGAGAGATAGAGAGAGAGAGAGAGAGAGACAGACAGACAGACAGACAGACAGACAGACAGACAGACAGACAGATAGAGACAGACAGAGAGAGACAGAGAGAGACAGAGATAGACACACAGAGATAGACACACAGAGATAGACACAGAGAGAGAGAGAGAGAGAGAGAGAGAGAGAGCACGACCCACATTAAAAGGTTACCTACGTTCGAAGTGACAAGGCTAACGTTTAACCAGTTGATAAATGCCCCCCCACAAAGCGATAGGCGGGATGGGAGGCTCGCACGCAAGGAGGGGTGACTAGGAAACACACCCATGACCCAGGCCTTACAAAAACCCATCAACAGCAGAGGCTACAGCACCCACGTTTGCACGTCAGATAGACGCTCTTAGACTAGCGTAAACTTACCTCACGTTTTGCCAGCCTTCAGAAAGGGGAAAAGGCCACAACACTGGATATTCCTGGGAGGGGGAGGAACGAACTTCCACTTATCACAGGTGCCAGTGCCGAGAGCGACTTCTCGCTGCCAGGACTAGGGGAGGTGGGGCTCAGAGTTTGAGCCAGGAGGTAACTGAAGCTAATCCTTCAGGAGCCGGTCTCCCCTCTCTCCAAGATCCTCCAAGACTGTCCAAACCCCCGCCAAGTAGCCAAATCGCCTGACACTTGCGGTCAATCGCTCGGCGTCTCAGACGCCACCTAGCTCAACCTGTCCAGTGAGTGGTGAGGAAGTGGCAAGGATGATCTCTCCCCTTCTCACCTCCAGCCTACAGCGCCCGTTCTTCTTCAGGTGCTGGCCACTCCGTGCAATGTTGCAGCAATGGAACACATGAATGGGGAACTTCAGGGAAGTCCTGGCCAAATCGATGGCAATCCTAGATTGATCGGAATTCGATTTCGCGTCGTGCAGATTCAAGGACTGAGTATTCAGCTCTGTATCCTCTTCTCACAAGTTAAGCAGTTGTTGAATAAATCAGACGGTAAATGTCATCACTCCTTAGATATTCAAATGCTGTCGAAGTACCACACAGACTGGACGTCTTTCTGTCAAAAAGCTGCTACTCAGAACGTTTTTCACCAGCAGCCTTAAAGTCACAGGGGAAAGTACGTATTCTGATCACCAAGCAATCAGATCCGCACAAAAAAAAACTCCAAAATGCAGTATAGCCAGATTTCCTGGGAAGATGATTTTACACTTTTTTCTTTAACCCTCAGCTTCCTCTCATCTGCTTGCAGAAAGCAGATTTGGATGCGGCAGGTTCGAGTCAAGCACGAAAGATTTGCAGGCAGCGATGTGAGGACGGTCGAATTTTCGACAACCAGCCGCCGTCACCCGGACACTAACCTTCGACATCAAAGAGAGAAAACAGGAACGGGGGTACCTTTCCACTAGCAAATGAATCCCGTTCTCTCCTTCTCTATGTCTCAGTGCAGGAGAGGAATCAGCGTGGAACAGTAGTCCTCCAGGCCAGCCTCCCTTGATCTTCCTTCCTCACCCAGGCACGCGGAACTGAGCACTCAACACACGCGGCCGTCACACGCTCCCTCCACTACTTCCGCGACGTCGCATCCTGGGCTGCTGGACTCTCCTCCCCGACAGTGGGTTTTCCTTGGCTTCTCTGTTGGGCTGGAACTATCAGCGTCTCCACTGTGCACACAGGGACAGGGAAAGACGGGCGGCCCCCAGCAGGGCTAGAGGAGGCTGCAGTTTTGGCGAGGTGCACACTACGGGCACGTCTTGTCTGGACGGGCGCTTCCCCGCGACTGAGGATCGACTGACTGTGGCCGCCTCTCACCCCGCCTCTCTCTCCCTCTCTTCCTCCCTGCTTCCCTGCCTGGCGCTAGCCTGGCACTCTGAGCCAGCACTCAGCGGCGGCTGGCTTCGGAGGCAGAGAGAGGGAGAGAGAGAGAGAGAGAGAGAGAGAGAGAGAGAGAGAGAGAGAGAGAGAGGAGGGGGGGCAGACGAGAGAGAGGGGGGGGGGGTGACAGACGAGAGGCAGAGAGAGAGAGAGAGAGAGAGAGAGAGAGAGAGAGAGAGAGAGGCAGACAGACAGACAGACAGACAGACAGACAGACAGATAGAGACAGACAGACAGAGAGCGCAGACGAGACAGCGCGCAGACGAGAGAGAGTGGAAAGGGCGGACGAGAGAGAGAGAGAGAGAGAGAGAGAGAGAGAGAGAGGGAGAGAGAGAGGGAGAGAGACAGACAGAGAGACAGAGAGACAGAGAGACAAAGAGAGACAGAGAGAGACAAGCAGATAGATACACAGAGAGAGAGAGGCAGAGAGACAGAGAGAGACAGAGACAGGCAGGCAGACAGACAGACAGACAGACAGACAGACAGACAGACAGACAGACAGACAGACAGACACACAGACACGCAGACAGGCAGACACGCAGACACACAGACAGACACGCAGACACACAGACAGACACACAGACACACAGACAGACACACAGACAGACACACAGACAAACACACAGACAGAGAGTGAGTGATTAGCACATCAGCAGACACTGACAGATTAGCAGGAAAGCTGCAATACTTGCATGTGAGATAAGTAGAAAGGAACATTGGTCGATTGTTATAGATACGCAAGAACCTACCCATTAGCAAGGGGGGGGGGGAGGAGATAGAGATATATAGAGAGAAATGGAGATAGATATATAGATAGAGAGATAGACAGAGAGATAGACACAGAGAGAGATCATACAAGGACGAGAAAAGTTTGGTTACGATTAGGAAAAAGATAGACAATAATGATGAACCCGAAACGCTGTTGTGTCTACATTATTGTCTGTCTATATGCCTGCCTGCCTGTCTGTTTACCTGTTCCACGGATTAGAAGGCAATGAAAAGAACGACAGTGACAAATATTGATAACAGCCATTACTAACCGCCTGATTACCAGTGTTCCCAGAATGACGTGACTTTGGCAAGAACGAAGCCCAAGGCAGTGACTCCACTGTTGTAATAGTACAGAAATGTGAACAAAACTTCAATTCCTCATTAGAGTGCTGGTGCGCATGAGCATGGGTGACTGACCACTCACTGGTACAAAAGACGTACAATCCAAAGGTACAGCGACTGAAAGCAACGACATTTCCGAAAACTCAAAATAAAAGCATTTTCGGCCTCTTCCAACATTACGAGTGCTTTTTGCAATCATCGGTATGCCAACACATCGCTGCGGGTAAATTGTGAACATCCCTATCAAAGTATTGCAATTTCAAAACAAAATACAACACACAGGCAAATAAGCAAATCAACAAGGCCATTAACCATCAAGCAAGAAAATAAGCAAACAAACATGGCAATCTTTAACTGCATTCCCTCCAACTTGTCAGGGCCACATGCCATGGTTTGAGCTTGCTTGCAAGTTCACAACTTGCCTGAGATTCTGGGATGGCGTGATTCTAACGATACAGGAAGAAAGACCTGATCTGAAGGACCAGACTGCCTTGCTTCCGGTCTGCCTTGCGTGCTGTTCAGCCGTTTGCTTTTCGTATCTGCCTACATTCCACAATCGCAGCTTCGAATTCAAGGCCTCCACCTTACCGGAGAATGCAAGGACATTATGTGAAATGCGACACAAAACGCCGATCGTCAGTTTCATACGCTGCTTACGACGCCATCTAACGACGAACGAGTCTATCGCAAGTAGCAATCTAGTAAAAAGAATAGTCAAAGGGCGAGACTGCTTGACGTGTTGTCAAGTCCAATACTGCTCACTGCTTAGTTACCCGTCCAGTGTGACCATGCCATTTTTAGAAGAGGAAACGGCACAATGCAGGGTTCTTTGAGCACAGAACAGGTCGCGTTGTCCAGACTGCCTCAACACTATGGCAGGCTGCGTCATGCTATGACATGCAGCCATACAGGCACTCAGACGCCATGTGCAACGACTTGCGCAAAGCAGGAACAGC